>QJPP01002577.1:45613-217943 GCA_003996215.1 Jaltomata sinuosa | reverse complement strand
CTATTCTTCACTGTCACTCTATTCAGCTGCCGATAATCAATACACATGCGCATCGACCCATCCTTCTTCTTCACGAAGAGAACAGGAGCACCCCAAGGTGACACTCTAGGTCTAATAAACCCCTTAGCTAACAGATCCTGGAGCTGCCCCTTAAGCTCCCTCAACTCAGCAGGAGCTATACGGTAAGGAGAAATAGAAATGGGCCTGGTGCCCGGCTCTAGCTCAATAGAGAAATCAATATCTCTCTCAGGTGGAAGGCCTGGCAGGTCGGTAGGAAACACATCGAGGAAGTCTTAACCACAGGAACAGACTCAGGAGAAGTAGGGTCAGCACTAACATCTCGGACATATGCTAGATAAGCTAAACACCCACGGGAAATCAACTTCCTAGCTCGAAGATAAGAGATGATCCCAGATGGTGCATGGCTAACAGAACCCTGCCACACAACTGGGGATACACCGGGCACAACTATGGTAATGGTCTTGGCATAACAATCCAAAACCACACGGTGAGGGGATAACCAGTCCATGCCCAGTATCACATCAAAATCTAGCATATCAAGAATCATCAAATCACCCCAAGTCTCTGAATCACCAACAGATGACATACAGGATCTCACAATCTGATCCACTACTAAAGAATCTCCTACGGGGGTTGAAACAGAAACAGGAACAGATAATGGCTCACTAGCCAACCCCAAACAAGGCACAAAGTAGGCAGATACATATGAGCAAGTGGATCCCGGATCAAATAAAGCCATAGCAGACTGATGGCACACAAAAATCATACCTGTAATCACAGCATCTGAGGCCTCTGCCTCTGGTCTCCTAGGGACCGCGTAAAAGTGACGACGACCTCCACCTGCCCGACTGCCATCCCTACCACCTGCTCTGCCTTGCGGAGCACCACCTCTAATCTGACGATCACCCTCTCTAGCCAGAGGCTGAACTGCTCGTAAAGGCTCGGCCAACTGAACTGTACCCTGCTGAGGGCAATCTCTAGCAAAATTACCAATCGCACCACAAGTAAAACAATCCCCTGACGGCCTACTCAGTCGAGATAAACCAGCAGATCCCGTATGACCACCACGACCTGATGCCCCAGAAACTGTACCCCTCGAAGACTGGTTGTCATAGCCCTGATGGCTGCTCTAACCCTGCTCGAACTGGGTCCTACCGAAAGTCTGAAGGGAAGCCTGAACCGGTTGGCTGGCCAGGACCTCTACCACCATATCTGGAACCACTATAGACACCCTGATGTTGAGGCCTCTTATCTCTGGACCCCTGATCATGTCACTGTAAGTCCTCCACAGTGCGGCCATAGTCTACAATAGCCTGGAATGACCGACCACTGGCAATCAATATCTCAGGCTGATGCCTAATCTCTGGCCTCAAACCCCATACAAATCTGCGAATCCTATCAGCCTCGGTAGGAATGATCATAGCTCCGAACGGTGCTAGCTGATGAAAACGGGTCTCATACTCCGAGATAGTCATAGACCCCTGCACAAGGTGAGTAAACTGCTCCCTGCGACGTTCGCGATCACTCTGGGGTAGGAACTTGGCCATAAAGGCCTCATAAAACTCAGACCAGGTCAAAGGAGGTGACGATGGTGGTCTACAAGCAACCTGGGCCCTCCATCATAACTTCGCTGGGCCTTCCAACTGATAGGTAGTATAACCAACCCCGTGAGTCTCCAACAAACCCAAATGATGCAACATCTCCTCACAGGTAGTAATAAAGTCATGTGGATCCTGCCCAGAAGTACCAGCAAACCTCGGAGGTGCTAACCTCAAAAGCCTACCCAACGCCTTCTGCTCTATCTCTGTCATAACTGGGCGAGGAGCAAGAGGCTGTGCAACAGATGGAACTGGAATGACCTCCGCGCGGGGAGCCATAGTAGGAGGCTGCGCTCCAGAGCTCTGTGCACCCAGGGCTGCCCCCTGAGCGGATGTCTGCGCTACCTCAGAAGGCCGCTCTCCAATCATACCCAAAAGTTGTATTAGTAATCCCCGAATATCTGGAGACTGAGTTGCGGCTGGAGTTGGCACAAAAGTGGGCACTAGAGCTGGTACTGGAGCTGGCGCTGGAGCTGGTACTGGAGCTGGCGCTGGAGCGGAAGGCTCATCTCCGCGTGATGCCGATGATCTCGTACGAACCATCCTCGGGAGAATGAAGTAGAACAAATGAGATTTCCAGAAATTTCAAGGTTTCCACGCACGACACAGAAGCAATGAAAGAGTCAAATTTCCTAAAATGTCACTGTAGCCTCCCAAAGATTGAGTACGGACGTCTCCGCCCCCATCCGCAGGACTCTACTAGACATTGGCTCCTATACCGATGACACCGGTGAACCTAAAGCTCTGATACCAAGTTGTCACGACCCAATTTCTCGGTTATGATGGCACCTACAACCCCCGGTAGGTGAACCAATCCCCGTAGCCCAGAACAGTTAGTAATGCGCTACTATCTAACAAATAAGAGAACAATACAAAGAGAACAGATAAAAGGACTATAAATATATACATATGCGGAAACTAAACCAAACCCCAAGACCTGGTATCATAGTATAGAACCAAAACTATATACATGGAGTTCAAACGATCCAAACAATATATACACATGTCTCTGAATGGTAATAGAGTACATGAAGCAAAAGATAAACTAAAGCTAAGCTCCGATCGGCAAGAGCTCACCCTCAGTCTGAAGTAGTCCCCAGCAGATCTCCAAGCACAAATCACAGCGACCTAACGGTGATGGCCCACGCTAGGATCTGCACCCAAAGATGCAGGGGGGTAGGGGTGAGCACCAAATGCGAAGCATAAGGTACCCAATAGGTATCATAGGCCGATTGGGCACATATAAGATAAAAGCGTAGTAACAGACAGAATAGAAGCAAGCAGTCACAGAAATCAACGAAAGGTACACAGGAACTAGCCTAGAGGGAAATCAACAGAACCACATGTGAGGCTAGTAAGCAGAATATACACACCATAGGCACATGTGAAAGTAAGAAACAACGCACCTGGGGTCCTTGCAACAACAGTGTATATAAAATAAGTTTACGAGATGGGCGGTATACCGGTAACGTCAAGTGTAAGAAGAAGAGAGAAAGAGTAATAATAGGCATGCTTAGAGATATGAATCAAGCCCAACTAATCATATCAATCTCAAATCCAGAAACTAACAGTCTAGCAGTAACCAATTTCATACTTAACCGTAGCAGGGAACAATTCTGTAAGTAAATAGCAAAAGTCTACCTACAGTCCCCCGGCCGCCCATACAACCGAGGAACACAAAGAAGTGAAAACAAACCCTCCGGCATCCTATACTACCGGAGCGTACAATCAACAAACAACAAACAAGGGTGGAGCCTCAAACGATGAATGATATGATGCATGAAGATCTCAAGTGAAATGGTATCTCTGTATGTACCTCCTCCGGTGCCGATCCGGCCCAGCAGGTAGGTTCCATGGAAGGACACTGTCCATATACCTCTACTCCACCGTATACCCTTCCTCCGGCACACGCAGCCCGTAGCCCCTGGCCCGGATGGAAAGGTCCATAGAGGTCCCAGACCCCATACTAAAACTCAGTATCAACACATGTCGTCCGGAAGCAAGTCCGGGATCAAGATAGAGATCCAGTCTCGAATATGCATGCCTAGACCCTGTCCAGGACTAAAGTAGTAGTAAAGTATCTCAAAAACAAAACCTCTCCAAGGGTGCCCGGGCATAACCGGGTCTAAACAGTAGAAAGTCATCTCAGGTGCTCGGTCCGACCGAGGCTAAAAATCATCTCAAGTAGCAAGAAAACTCAACTAGCACCCCGGACCTGCCGAGTCTAGCGTTAATCGTAAAACTGGTGATTTAAAACATAATTTTACTTCCTTTTATCCAGGAATATTCACAAGTTAAATCAAACCATTTCCAAATTATTTCCATCAAAAACGGCCCCCCCCCAGGCCATGCAAGGTTTAGAAAATAGTGCCAGTAGGCCCGAAGCCAAAACCGTAGTAAAACATGGAAAAACCTCTTTATAAGCATGGAAATGATATGATCAAGCACAATAGCTGCCCAGCAGCTCACAATCAACCTATCGACCCTGCACAGGCCCACAGCTACTCAGCAAGCATAACCAGCCTAGAAGGATAATTCTATGTCTGGGACTCGCGGACATTCCCAAAATCTCACCTTCTATGTTCCAGAGTCAACAAGGCCTCACAGGACCACAAGGGTAAATAAAATATATTGGCAAATACTACAAGCAACGGAGGAATAAAATTAGGCGGACATGAATAAAGCGGTCGAGGTCTGTGGTACCAACCTAATAAACCAACCCAAGGATGCCCATTAATACAATTTTATCCTATATATGCGGAGTCTAGGTAAAATAAACCGTAACCTACCTGTCGTCTGATGACAAGCTCGAACCTCTCCGAAAATTAGCTCCGAAATGAAATCAAACTTGAACTCGGGCTTGAATAACTTGACGTCGATAATTAATTTTCTTTCGGAGATTAAATAAAACGTGAAAACATTTTCTTCCCATCAAAACTTTTCAACAATTGTAAGTATATATGTGCATATGCACAAAGAAAACATTGAGTAGTGGTATGCCCATAAGCATACAGGGGCTCATCCACTTTGCTCAAGTCAGCAAAATGTACATATGTATATGTACTGCCAACTTAGTGCATTATGATGCCACCTCTCACCTTTTGCTTGTTGGCCACTTCCTCCACCTCCACGTGGAATGGAGGTGGCAACCAATATATTCACTTCCCAATATATATCTACTCGGGTATTGCATAAATTCATGGTATAATAAATATATTTTTTGAATATACCATAATCATTAGAAAATTATAAACAAAACCTACTATATTATAATAATAAATTTTAACATAACTAAATTTACTATCTCCGCTAAAATATTACAATGTATAAAAACCCTATAAAATAAATACATATACAATTATATCGTATCAAAAATATTTTCCATAAACCTTTAAAATATTTTGAAAAGGTAATAATAATATAATTTTCTTCCACATTCGACTTTTAAATAAAACATTTTCAAATACGCGCGATGTTAATAAAATTCTTAAATTTAAATTTGCAACTCACCATCGCACGATTTAGATACTAAAGAACTCTCTTGGAACCCTCCCTTATGTTTTCTAACTGTTTCAGAACTGAAATGGCGTTTTAAAACGTGAAGTTGAGGCTTAAATCGAGTTTAACCCGACCCGGTTCGCGACCCGGTTCGCAACCCATTTTCTGACAGACAGTCCGCGGTAAAACAGTCATAACTTTTTACTCCCAGATCAGTTGGATGTGAGGTTTTGTGCGTTAGAAACTAGACTCGTAGACCTTTGATTTGGTATTTTGGGGGACTTCTAACTCTTTATATATTGATAGAAAAGCTCTGAGACATTTTACCAAAAGTTCAGAAGATTTATCAAAGAAACTTACGATCAAACAAATGGATCCGGCGCCGAAATACCGGTCCCGACAAGCCTTAAATGACTTGGGTCCACTACAAACAAGCTCTAACGGTTCAAGGAAAACGTATACGTGGAAATAACCTAAAGGGTCATTACAAAATCCCAAATCCCTACTATTGAATTCTTACCCAAATTATGAACTCCTTTTTCAAGCAAATACAAAATCAGTAAACCAAATCAATGTTTGCAATCATAAATTTTATATTTAAAAGATGAAGAATTCAATAGACCCATACTAAATAATCAATTATGAGCACAAATAATCAACACTCATTCTCAAATTCAAACACTCATCATACACACCCCTAGAATAGAATTTAGCTACTCATATCAAAGTAACAAAAGAAGATACCGATTGGGTTTCTGTTGCGTCCAAATGCACACGCAAGTATACGCAGTCGTACAAGTAATATAGGATTGAGAGTCTAGATATCGTTCCCATAGGGACTTTTCAATTAACTATTTTACTAAATTAAACTAGTTCTAATTATTTATTCAAGAGTAAAAATTCAAAGATGAATGTATGATCAACTAATCTAGAAATAAAAAGAAGTTAACTAATGAACAATTAACCAAATAAAGAGCAGATTTTCGCGTAATCAATGTGATAAAATCGATCTAGGTTTATGGATTCGCTAACAATCATTTTGATTAAGCAATTTCATTGACTTGTTTGTTTATCTAATTATTGATTTACAGGGTTGATGACATAATTATGGTCTTCCGAGCCTCTAATCATCTATCCAGAATAGCCTCACAACTATATCATTGAGCAGGGATGTGATATTCTCTTCCGAACACATTTATATGTCTCCCCGTTTCATAATCAAGCAAGGCGTTCTAGGTATATTTCTATCTTAGCCGCAAATCTACTCTTTACGTTACAAAAGAGAGATCTTTCTTCTTATATTCTTCGTTCTATTCCAATTATTCTTCTTCCGAGTTCACAAAGAGAATATATATTTATTTTAATGGTAGCTAAGCAGAAAAATATAAGAATAACTAATATGATAAACAAATAATAGAATCAATCATCTACTTCAACAATCATGTATTTAGCTACCAGAATCCTAGAAAAGGAAGTTTAACGCCACATAGACATGGAAAAATTAACACAAATCATCTAAAGAAAAATGTAAAAATAAATAAGAAAGGAGAAGAAAAGAATAAACCAAAATTCTCCGGCCTCCATGGCAGCTCCTAACACTTTGTAGGTCAAAAGATATGAAAAAATTATTCTTATGGGACTATTTATAGATGTAGGAAAATGCCTCAAATAAAATAACTGAGTCCATAATGAATTGAAAAACCAAAACCCAAGTGGATTGGATATCGTGTGCCCAGCCTTGAATTTTGTCTCCTATCTTCAATGGATGACACGTGTACAACTCATCAGTGAATTGAATTGAAATTCAATTCAATTTGAATTGTTGTATATATATTATATTATAATAATTTTCTTCCATTAAGCTTCCTATTTGATTTTCTTATATTATTTTTTGTTTTTACTTCGTTTCTTCTTCAGATTTTTTCATCTTCGCTCCATTTTAATCCTACAAATAAAAATACCCAACATAAGAATAATTCATAAAATCAATGCTCAAAAGAGATAATGAAAAGAATAAATATAAGGTAAATAATAATTAAATATATGTACTTTTGGCCTCACATCAGCACACCACACTTAGAATTTTGCTCGTCCTCGAGCAAGCATTAAAGCTCATCTTAAAAAATCAAACTAGGAGTACCACCTCTTCTATTGATACAAACAATTAGTCCATGTAACAACTCAAAACATCAAGTATACTTTCCGATCATTATGCAAGATATACAACAAAAAATAAACTTCTAACCTCCTAACCTCAAAGGCGGACTTTAACTCATCAAATTTAAGTTTGCTCACCTACTCCATCACAGAAAGCTAATAAAAGTCACATATCTATCACGAAACAAGTTCCCTTACAAAGAAAATAGTCCACACACTCAACTTAAAAAATAAAATATAAATTATGGACTTAGCATCAAAGAACAACTCTCACGCTCACAAAAGAATTCACATGTATGCACAAAGAACCATAGGTTTTCTCATGATGTACATCTCCACTAATTAAGCATGCTCGAATAGAATCAAATAGGACTTTAACGGGTTGTAATATTGTCTAGGTGATAGGTAGGAAAACTATATAATTGTGACTCATACTTCCCTAAGCACTTTGCACTTTTTTAACTTCATCATCCATTATTTTCATCATTTTATTTTTTCAGCCCTCTCTTCAATTATTTTCACTAGTATTCTCATCATATCAAGAATGCTTCAATCATCTTCTTTTTTCTCAAGCAATTTTTCTCACTTTTTTTTCATGTCACATTCTTTCAAAGAAGGCCTTTTTTCATCACTTTATAGCTATCATTGATCACCTTTTACACTCAATCATCCCTTTTCTTCAGATTTAATAATTTTATCACAGTCTATGCTACAGTGCTCAAGAAAGTAGGATGCAAAAACTAGGGATTCAACTAAACGAATAAGGCAAATATACAGCTACCAAATGAAAGGCTAAAGTCTCAAGGGGGCTACTAGTAATATAATATCTAAAAGACTAAAATTTATAAGACAAATCAAAGAAAGTCTATTATCATCTTCTAAACAGAGCAATACTTGTTATTTCTCTTCAATAATATGCAGGGCAAGTTCTAGACTAAGATGCAAAATATGGAATATACAACAATCCTCACCACTCATGGCACAAGTCTCAATTAAGATGCATCAATTCTATTTCTAAAACAGACAGGTTCATAACGAACTATAAAATAAGAAAAAGTTATATAAAGAGTCACAATCATGAGCCTAGGTGTCAAAAAGTCTGCTATTTTATTTACACTAAAGCACTCATAGGATGTAACACCCCGAAATTTAATTCAGTTTTATAACTTAGAATCCCTGAAAAATTTGACTTTCTCAGGGATTACGAGCCTAAACCACGAGCTGTGGAATGGACTCATGGAAACTGTTCTGCATCTCCCACCTCTGGTCTGAGAACCACAAGTGGAGTCTATGGGTCGTGATTAGTTTCATGAGTCATGGAAACCACCCGTGGAACTCAGACTAACGGCAGTCAATTCCCCAGAAACCACGAGAGGTTTCTATGACCTATGGAAGTTTCCACGAGTCATCCTATTAAATTGTAGAATCTGATCTGTAGCTTAAATTTTGGGCTCAAGAACCACGAGTCCAATCCACGAACCGTGGTTACTTCTACGGTTCGTGGAAAGGACCCGTGGAACCTGAAGCTAATGTTTTTAATCAGCTTTTCTCTAATTAAATCCCAGGGACATTTCTATAATTACCCACCCTTTTAACTCTTAAGTGAGGTCATTTTGGTCACTTTTAGTAGGGTTTCTACTCTTATTATCCTAAGTCTTTCATTATTCCTCATTCATCTACCAAAAGAGGAAAAGAACCCTTTCAAGCTCCAAGTTCAAGCCTCCATTTCTTTTTATCTTAGATCAAGAAAGCTTCAATAAGGTATATGAGTATTCAGTAAGGGAATCCCTTCACCTTTATGCCCTAAACCCCATGTTTTACTTTGACTTATGAAATTGTGATATTAGGGTTCTTACTCAAATTGGGAAAAAGTAATGGGTCTTTTTTTGTAAGCATCAGTTCATGATTTCTCATTACTTATATATGATTTATTTGAGTTTCCTTAAATGATTTCAAAAGCCCATGCATTAAAGATGGTTTTTAGCATGATTCTATTGAATTACATATTTTTATTCTATTGAATTACATATTTTCAAGTGAAAACTGGCATATTTAGATAACATGATTTTATGTATTATGAAATTGCATGCCAAATTCTTCAAGCTATAAATTTAGAAAGAAATGTATGTTTTTAATTATGTCTATTCTAAGTTTAAGACTTATGATATATGAATTGCATGACATTAGATATGCCCTTATACTTTTCAAACAGATTTGGCATTAGATATGTCACTAGTATATTATGAACTATATGTATGTTCTGGGAGTAGTATTTAGCACCAAGTTATGAGGGTTCTAGATAACCCAAGTCCAAAACTATGTTGCCACCATAGGTGAAGAGGGTCCTCGTTAGTTGAGAGTGTCTCCTCATGAAGAAGGGTCCTCGTTAGTTGAGAGTGTCCCCTTATGAAAGTGGTTCCACGCTACGATATATATGGTACCCCGTACTTTGGAAAGGTTCGGGGTAGCTTTACCAACTAGGGTGATATAATTGGATTCCATGTAGCTCACATGGTCTATTGTCGATTATAAGAAACTCTCGTATGAATATTTTCATGTTTTCTATGTATTATGATATCTTATCTTGATGTTTGAATTCTATTTCATTCTTTACCTTGTTAAATTATGATATTTTCTTATGATTTCTCTATTTAAGAATGAACTCAGTTTTAATTATGTTTTTATCATAATTTTGCATATCTCATATACTTGGTACATCATATAGTACTGACGTATATTTTGCACTGCATCCTCTTGATGATGTAGATTCAGGCTCCTTCCCTTAGACTCGTGGCTAGACATCACCGGAGATCCAGTTTCTGTTGGTGAGTACTCATTATCCAAGGACTAGTGTTAGACTTACTTCTACTATGTCCTCCTTTCAGATTTCTGAGTTAGTTAGGGTCTTGTCCCATCAACTCTTTATGACAGTTTAGAGGTTTCATACATAGCTAGACTTGTGCTCCGTGTTTTGAATTTGGTATTTCTTAGACCTTGTTTCTATTTATATATGGTTGCATATCTTCATTAGATGCTTCCGCTCCAAGTCCACTTGGAAACGGCTAGTATTTCTGATGGTTTACCTCTCCAAGCCTTCTTTTTAACACTAACTAAGGGTTAATTTGGGGCACTTGCAGTCCCAGGTCCCGTGTTATGTCAAGGGGGTAGCCTCGGGGTATGACAAACTTAGTATCAGAGCCTCAGGTTCAAGATTCCTAGGATGTCTGAAATCCACATCGAGTAGTCTCTTTCATGTGTGTGAAGTGCGCCACACTTATGAGAGGGAAGATATGAGGTGTCTTAGGAAAAACTTCACTTCTTTCATTATTAATATCGTGGGATAGAGTTTAACTCTATTACTCTTCTAGTCCATTCTGTATGCATTTCAAATTATGCCTCCCTGTTGTGCAATGCCTCGCCGATCTGCCTGAAATGCTAATCCTCTAATTCTAAACCCTGAGGTCACAAATATGGAGTTCAGGAATGTTATTCATATGCTAGCTCAGACTATGCTGCTTAGGCCAATCAGCAGGCTCCTATCCCTTTCCACCCCCAAGGTGGAGTCACAGCTCGAGTCTGAGATTTCATTCGCATGAACCCACTTGAGTTCTGGGGTCCATAAGCTGGTGAGGATCCACAAAATTTCTTGGATGAGGTAAAGAAGATCTTTGTTGTAATGCAAATGGTTTTTGTTGATGGTATTGAGCTATCTTTCTATGAACTCAAGGACGTGGCTCATATTTGGTTCACTTAATGGAGGAATGCTAGGGTTAGGGATATGGTCCCAATGACTTGGGAATGCTTTGGGGTGCTTTTCTTGACCAGTTTTTCCCGAGGGAGTTGAGGTAAGCTAAGGTCAAAGAGTTCATGAATTTGAGGTAAGGTTGTACGTCAGTTCAGGAGTATGGATTGAAGTTCACCCAGCTTTCTAGGTATGCTCCTTCCATGCAGGCAGACCAATGAGATGAGATAAGTAAGTACATTTATGGAGTATCAGATTTGGTAAAAAAAGAGTGTAGGTCAGCGTTGCTTTTGGGTGACATGGATATTTCTCAGCTTATGACTCATGCCCATGATATTGAGAGAGACAAGTTGAGGGAGATGGCAAGGGAGAACAAGAGGGTTAGATCAGAGAGTTCAGGTTTTTTCCATCAGAGATTCGGAGGCGGACATCGCTCTTCATTTCAAAAGAAATCATCAGGGCCGATTCATTTTTCAGCTAGTGCTCCTACCCAGGCCCCCAGGCCTTATCATGATCAGACGGGTAGAGGATCAGGTTCCTATTCGCAGGGGAGTGTTGCAAAGGGGACACCTTACCCTTCTTTCAAAAAGCGTGGTAAGGGTCATCTTTGTGAGTATTTAGCTAGTTCCGGTGGATGCTTTGGATGTGGTCAGGTTGGACACAAGCTTAAAGATTTCCCTTTAGCTAAGAAAGGACAGGGAGGTAGCAGGACTCAATCTGCCCCAGCAACCCCAGGAGGATGATCGGCCCAGCAGGGCACTACTTTTAGTTCTGGTGGTCAGTGTCAGAACCACCTTTATGCCATGTCCTCTCGCCAGGACCAGGAGATTTCACCGAACATTGTTACTAGTATGTTGAAAGTCTTCTCTCTTGATGTGTATTCATTATTGGATCCGGTGCCTATTTATCTTTTGTGACCTGTTATGTTGCTTACAAGTTTGAGATTAGTCCTGATCAACTCTTAGAACCTTTTTGGGTTTCTACTCATGTTGGTGAGTCAGTCCTAGGCAAAAGAATCTATTGAAATTGCCCTATCTCAGTCCTTCATAGAGTCACTTCAGTGGATCTAGTAGAGTTGGAGATGACTGATTTTGATATTATTCTTGGTATAGATTGGTTGTATGCATGTTATGCCTTGGTTTATATTCGTACTCAAGTTATCAGTTTCAAGTTCTAGAATGAACCTATCTTAGAGTGGCAAGGTAGTCCTCCATTGTCTAAGGTTCATTTCATATCTTATATTAAGGCTAGGAAGATGATTTCTAAGGGTTATTTTTATCATATAGTTTGGGTTGTGGACACGAAGTTTGAGACCCTATCTCTCAAGTCACTTGTTATTGTGAATGTGTTTCCAAAAGTGTTTCCCAAAGATTTGCATGAAGTCCCTCTTGAGCGGGACATCAACTTTGGGATAGATATTGTTCCAGATATGCATCCTATCTCTATTCCTCCCTATAGAATGGCTTCCACGGAGCTTAAGGAATTGAAGGATCAGTTTCAAGACCTCGTTGATAAGGGTTTTATTCGACCCAGCTTCTCTCCATGGGGTGCTCTAGTCTTATTCGTGTGAAAGAAAGATGGTTCTCTCAGAATGTATCGACTACCGTCAGTTAAACAAGGTCACAGTCAAGAATAAGTATCCCATTCCTAGGATTGATGACTTGTTCAATCAACTTCAGGGTGCCATCTACTTCTCCAAGATTGATCTTAGATTCGGTTATCATCAACTTCGTGTTAGAGAGTGTGACATTCCAAAGACAGCTTTCAGAACTCAGTATGGTCATTATGAATTTGTGGTTATGTGTTTTGGTCTAACGAATGCTCCTGCCTCCTTTATGGATTTGATGAACTGAGTGTTCAAATGGCATTTGGATATGTTTATGATTGTGTTCATTGATGATATTCTTATCTATTCTCAGAATAAGGAAGAGCATGCGGACCATCTGAGAGTTGTGTTGCAAACTCTCAAGGATCGGCAGTTATTTGCTATGTTTAGCAAGTGTGAGTTTTGGATGGAGTATGTTGATTTTATGGGTTATATTGTGACTAGAGATGGTATTCGAGTCGATTCTCAAAAGATTGAGGTAGTAAAAACTAGCCTAGACCCACTTCCTTGTCCGATATTAGGAGTCTCTTGGGTTTGGCTGGTTACTACAGGAGATTTGTGGAAGGGTTTTCTTCCATTGCTTCCCCATTAACTCGGTTGACTCTGTAGAAGGTTAAATTTTAGTGGTCTGATCTATGTGAGAAGAACTTTCAGGAATTCAAGACTAGATTGACCACAGCTCCAGCGTTGGCTCTACCTGAGGGCCTAGATGACTTTGTTGTTTATTGTGATGCTTCTACGATTGGTTTGGGTTATGTGTTGATGCATCATGGTAAGGTAATTTATTATGCTTCAAGGTAGCTTAATATTCATGAGAAAAAACTACCCTACTCATGATCTTGAGTTAGCAGTCATGGTTTTTGCTTTGAAAATTTGGAGAAACTACTTGTATGGTGTTCATGTGGATGTATTCAGTGATCATAAGAGTCTTCAGTATGTGTTCACTCAAAAGGAATTGAATCTTCATCAAAGGAGATGGCTTGAGCTTCTTAAGGATTATGATATGAGTGTGATTTACCCTCCGGGTAAGGCCAATGTCATGGCGGATGCACTTAGTAGGTTGTCTATTGGTAGTGTGTCTTTGGTTGAGGATGGAAAGAAGGAATTGGCCAAGGATTTTCATTAACTTGCTGGACTAGGAGTTCACCTTTTGGATTTGATCGAAGGTGGTGTTATTGTTCAAAATGGTTCTGAATCTTCTTTGGTAGCTGAAGTGAAAGAGAAGAAAGACAATGATATTATTTTGCACCAGTTGAAGGGTGCAGTAAAGGGTAGAGGTTTTCTCCCTAGGGGGAGATGGTGTTCTTTGATATTAGGGTCGATTATGTGTTCCTGACATACATAGATTGAGACAATGGATTTTGATAGAGGCTCATAGATCCAGGTATTCTATTCACCCCGGTGCCACCAAGATGTATCATGACCTACGAGAAGTCTATTGGTGGAATAACATGAAGAGGGACATAGAAAGTTTTATGGCTAAGTGTACCAACTATCAACAAGTGAATGTAGAGCATCATCGACCGGGTGGTATGACTTGGGATATTGATATTCCTACTTGAAAGTGGGAAGCGATAAATATGGACTTCATTAATGGTTTACCTCATACTCGTAGGCAACATGATTCTATTTGGGTGATTGTTGATAGGATGACTAATTCATCCTACTTCTTGGTTGTTAAGACTACGGATTCAGTAGATGATTATGCTAGACTCTACATTCGGGAGATAATCAGATTGCATGGTGTTACCTTGTCTATCATTTCAGATAGGGGTACTCAGTTTACCTCATAGTTTTGGAAGTCATTTCAGAAAGGTCTTGGTACTCAGGTAAAGCTTAGCACAACTTTTTACCCATAGGCGGATGGCCAAGCAGAGAGTACTTTTCAGAATTTGGAGGATATGTTGAGAGCTTGTGTGATTAATTTCAAAGGTAATTGGGATGATCACTTACCTCTTATCGAATTTGCCTACAATAACAGTTTCCATTCTAGCATCTACATGGATCCTTATGAGGCACTTTATGGGCAGAGGTGTAGATCTTCTATTGGTTGGTTTGAGGTAGGTGAGGCAGCTTTAATTGATCCAGATTCAGTTTATAAGACTATGGAGAAGGTTCAGATCATTAGGAGAGGTTCAAGACCGCTCAGAGTTGTCAGAAATCATATGCAGATGTGAGGAAAAAGGAGTTAGAGTTTGAGGTTGATGATTGAGTATTTCTGAAAGTGTCACCCATGAAGGGTGTGATGAGATTTGGCAAGAAAGGAAACCTTAGTCCCTTCTATATAGGTCCTTATCGGATTCTGCGGAGAGTTAGTAGTGTGGCTTATAAGTTGGATTTGCCATCATAATTAGAAGCAGTTCATTCGGTTTTCCATGTTTCCTTATTGAAGAAGTGTGTTGGTGACCCGACCTTGATTGTTACTTTGGAAGATGTGAGTGTGAAGGATAGCCTTACTTATGAGGAAGTTCCTGTGGAGATTCTTGATCATCAGATTCGGTGGTTGAGAAACAAAGAACTCACTTCGGTGAAGGTCCTTTAAAGGAATCAGCTAGTTAAGGGAGCTACTTGAGAAGCAGAAACAGCCATGAAAGCCAAGTACCCTTATCTCTTTCCTTCCGACTCAGTTTCAGCTTGAGGTAATAGTTTCCTCCTTGGTATGTCCCTTTGATTCTATTCCATCAGTTTCCCTCATGATCCTAGCATGCATTCATGTTTTCCGGAGTTAGTTCAGTCATGTTTTAAGATAAAAAGCTCAGTTTTCATGTTTTTCCTTGAGTTGTATGTTTTGTTGTTTGATTAGGATATTTTATCTCTAGTTTTCATTGCTTAGTTTTCATTTGAGGATGAATGATCCCAAGGGGAAGATATTGTAACACCCTAAAATTCGATTCATCTTTTAAACATAGAATCCCTGAAAAATATAACTTTCCCAGGGATTATGAGCCCAAACCACGAGCCATGGATTGAACCATTCACCGTGGAATGGACTCGTGGAAACCCTTCTGCAGCTCCCACCTCTGTTCTGAGAAGCATGAGTGGAGTCTACGGGTATTGATTAGTTTCACGGGTCATGGAAACCACCTGTGGAACTCAGACTGAGGGCAGTCAATTCCCCAGAAACCACGAGAGGTTTCTACGACTCGTGGAAGTTTCCATGAGTCATCCTGTTAAACTGTAGAATCTAATCCGTAGCTTGAATTTTGGGCTTAGGAACCACCAGTCCAATCCACGAACCATGGTTACTTCTACGGTCCGTGGAAAGGACCCGTGGAACCTGAAGCCGAGGTTTTTAATCAGCTTTTCTCTAATTAAATCCCATGTATATTTCTATAATTACCCACCCTTTTAACTCTTAAGTGAGGTTGTTTTATCCACTTTTAGTAGGGTTTCTACTCTTATTAGCCTAAGTCTTTCATTATTCCTCATTCATCTACCAAAAGATGAAGAGAACTCCTTCAAGCTCCAAGTCTCAAGCTCCAAGTTCAAGCCTCCATTTTTTTCATCTTAGATCATGCAAGCTTTAATAAGGTATGTGGGTATTCAGTAAGGGAATCCCTTCACCCTTATGCCTAAAACCCCATGTTTTACTTTGATTTATGAAATTGTGAAATTAGGGTTCTTACTCAAATTGGGGAAAAGTTATAGGTCTTCTTTGTAAGCATCAATTCATGGTTTCTCATTACTTATCTATAATTTATATGAGATTCCTTAAATGATTTCAAAAGCCTATGCATTAAAGATGATTTCTAACATGATTCCATTGAATTGCATGTTTTCAAGTGAAAATTGGAATGTTTAGATAACATGATCTTACGTATTATAAAATTGCATGCCAAATTCTTCAAACTATGAATTTAGAAAGAAAAGTATATTTTAAATTATGGCTATGCTAAGTTTTAAGACTTATGATATATATTTGGAAAGCATGACATTATATATGTCCTTATGCTTTTCAAACAGATTTGGCATTAGATATGTCACTAGTATATTATGAGTTATATGTATGTTTTGGAAGAAGTATTTAACATCGAGTGATGAGAGTTCTATATAACCCAAGTCCAAAACTATGTTGCCAGCGTAGGTGAAAAGGGTCCTCATTAGTTGAGAGTGTCTCCTCATGAAGAAGGTTCCTTGTTAGTTCAGAGTGTCCCCTTATGAAAGTGGTTCCACGCTACGATATGTATGGTATCCCGTACCTTGGCAAGGTTCGGGGTAGCTTTGCCAACTAGGGTGATATAGTTGGATTCAATGTAGCTCACATGGTCTGTTGTCGGTTATAATAAACTCCTGTATGAATGTCTTCAAGTTTTCTAAGTCTTATGATATCTTATCTTGAGGTTTGACTTCTATCTCATGCTTTACCTTATTAAATTATGATATTTTCTTATGATTTCTCTATTTAAGCATGAACTCAGTTTTAATTATGTTTTTATCATGATTTGGCATATCTCATATACTCGGTACATCTTATATTACTGAAGCATATTTTGCGCTGCATCCTCTTGATGATGTAGATTCAGGCTCCTTCCCTTAGACTCGTGGCTAGACATCGCCGGAGATTCAGTTTCTGTTGGTGAGTCCTCATTATCCGAGGACTAGTGTTAGATTTATTTCTATTATGTCCACTTTTCAGATTTCTGAGTTAGTTGGGGTTTTGTCCTATCAACTCATTATGACAGTTTAGAGGCTTCAGACATAGCTAGACTTGTACTCCGTGTTTTGGATTTGGTATTTCTTAGACCTTGTTTCTATTTAGATATGGTTTCCTATCTTCATTAGTATGCTTCTGCTATATTATCTTATGATTATCTGAGTTATGCTATGACCAAGGGTTTAGTTGGGGCACTTGCGGTCTTGGGTCCCGTGTTACGTCTAGGGGGTAACTTCGGGGCATGACACAGGAAAATACTACTCAAGCTCAGGCCTAAATTTCTAGTATCACACAAGTTAAATTGGTCTTTTCTTTTCTCTCCAAAAAAAAACTACTCCTAAAAAATAAAAAAGCTACTCTAAAAAATAAAAAATTACCCGGTTCAAAGAGCCTCCTCTCGAAAAAGAACCGAGGATGTAAGAAAAACTAAGGGGTGAATGAGATATGCCACTTAAAAACTAAAATAAAAAAATTATTTGTGTTTTTTTTCTATATATATTATGTTTTTGAATTTTTTATACTAAAATAAAATAAAATTTGATGGCATACTCACACTTAAACTCACAATTATCGGAAGAATTCTCAGCCCACACTTTAAAATCATGTTTTGTCCCTAAAGCAATTTATAGAAAAAAGATGAAGAAGAAGGGTGAAAGATACTTACTGAGACCCTTTAGGACCTAGCTAATAGCATATTTCTTCTCAATGAATCAAAGAGGTGAATGTCCCCATACTTAAACTTAAACCATGCTCCTTGGCTTTTATATTCGGGTACATAGACTTTTCCAAACCTGCAAAATCAAAACAAAAACAAAAAAATGTGACACTATTAAAACAATAGGAAGCTACACTACAAATTGGGTTACCTCCCAACAAGCGCCTAATTTAATTTCGCAGCATGATCCATCAACTTTTTCCTCCACCTTGAGGATATGAATTTAACCCCCAACATCGCATCCATCTTTTTGCTTCGCTCATGGGGTGGTGGTACAAAGATGAAGGAACCAAGTAATGGATGATGCATGTTAAATCCCTTGGCCCTGAAGTGAGGAATGTTTTTATGTTGCTTGTCTGGTGCAAATTTATGAATGTAGACTTCTTATTATTCATCTTCACACTCTTCAACCATTTCAAATGACTCCAAAGACATGTCATCATCTAAACATAATGTAGAAAAGTGCTTTGAATGGGACCCAACAAGTCTCACTTTTTCACTTGCACGATCTACAACATGCTCACATTTATACTCCCTCTCAATGTCACCCTCAATCAAAGAATGAAATTTGAATGGTTGAAACTCTTCCTCCTTCTCCACAGGTCGATTAGTATCCAATTCAGCAGATTGAGTAGGTGCACACCACTCGCTCTCCTGAAAATTTTGACAAATACTCTTTCGATGGGGTCTTCTGCAAAAATAACAAGAATCATCATTATTCGGCCACCATCTATCCCAGGATGACATATCAAGAAGAGTGATGGAAAAGCAAAAGAAACTAAGAAGATAACTATGTAAAAAAAATATGTACAACTCAAATAAATAACTAAAAATGTCTAATCTAGATAAACAATTAACACCGAAGCCCCCGGCAATGGCGCCAAAAACTTGTTGCTTCCAAATGCACATGCAAGTGTACACGGTCGTACAAGTAATATAGGATTGAGATTACATATATCATACCACAGAGACTTGTCGATTAACTATTTAACTAAATTAAACTAGTTCTAATTATTTATTCAAGCGTAAAAATCCAAAGATGAATTTATGATCAAGAAATCTAGAAATAAAAAGAAGAAGTTAACTAATAAACAATTAACCAAATAAAGAGCACATTTTCACGTAATCAATGTGATGAAATCGATCTAGGATTATGGATTCGCTAATAATCATGTTGATTAAGCAATTTCATTGACTTATTTGTTTATCTAATTATTAATTTATGGGGTTGATGATATGATTATGATCTTTCAAGCCTCTAATCGTCTATCCAAAATAGCCTCACAACTACATCATTGAGCGGGAATGTGAAATTCTATTTCGAACACATTTATATGTCTTTCCATTTCGTAATCAAGCAAGGTATTATAGGTATATTCTTATCCTAGTTGCAAATCTACTCTTTATGTTACAAAAGAGAGATCTTTCTCCCTATATTCTTCATTTTATCCCAATAATTCTTCTTTCGAGTTCACAAAAAGAATATATATTTATTTTAATGGTAGCTAAGCATTAAAATAGTAAGCACAAAAATATAAGAATAACTAATATGATGAATAAATAATCGAATCAATTGTCTACTTCAACAATCTTGTATTTAGATACCATAATCTTAGAACAAGCAGTTTAACTCCACATAGACATGGAGAAATTACAACAAATCATCCAAATAAAAATGTAAAAATAAATAAGAAAGGAGAAGAAAAGAATAAACTAAAATTCTCCGGCCTCTACGGCATCTCCTAACTGTTTGTAGGTCAAAATTTATGGAAAAATTACTCTAGTAGGACTATTTATAGATGTAGGAAAAAGCCTCAAATAAAATAATTGAGTACAAAATGAATTGGAAAACCAAAACCCAAGTGGATTGGGTATCGTGTGCGCGGCCTTTAATTTTGTCTCCTATCCTCAATGGATGACATGTCATGCCCCGAGGTTACCCCCTAGATGTAACACTGGACTTGGGACCACAAGAATCCCAAGCTAACCCTTGGTCATAGCATTCTCAAGAATAACAAAAGATAATACATAGCGGAAGCATCGTAAGAGAATCCAAATAGGAAACATAATCATATAAAAGAGAGTCTAATAAGAAGTACAACTCAACAGTCATCCCGTAGAATCTATGTTTGAAAGCCTCTAATACTATCATAGAGAGTTGATGGGACAACACCCCAACTAACTCGACAAGCTGATACATAAAGAAAGCATAAAACTTAAATATGGTCTAGTCCTCGAACTATGAGGGCTCACCAAAGCTGACTGAGAGAGTGCCCTGGAACTCTAGCCACAAAGCTGTGAAGGAATACCTGAATCTGCATCATCAAAGGATGCAGCGCAATATGCGTTAGTACTATGGAATGTACTAAGTATGTGAGAAATGCATGAACATGATAAAAACATGCTAAGTGTACATAAATAACTGAAATCATGCTTTTAAAGATAACTGAATGCAATGACTCTTAATATATCATAAGTTGTAACATAAACATAAGTAATAAGTCTAAAAACTGCATAAAAGTCAAATGCAACATAAATCATAAATTGTTTCTGTGGGAGGTTCTATAACCGACATAGACCATGTGAGCTACATGGAATTCGATGTATACGCCCCATCGAGAGGACCCAATGTACCTTGCCAGGGGTACAAAGGCATGACTGTAACGTGATCACCTGAAACTGATGCCCAGCACGGGACTTAGAACCTACGGGGGCAACGTAGTTCTGGGACATATGGGTACTCTCACCCCTCCAACTCGGTGCTAATACTACTCCCAAAATATACATATAGCTCATATAATACCAATGACATATATGATGCCAAAGCTGATTCATAACCAATGACATATCTGAAGTCAAAGCTAGTTCATAACCTGGTGACATATCTAATGTCAAAACTGTTTAAAAACCCAATGACATATCTAATACCAAATCTAAGTAAAACCAATGACATATATAATGTCAAAGCTATTTTGAAAAGCAAAAGACATATCGGATGCTATGCAATTCAAAGTCATAATCTGAAGGCTTAGATTAGCCATAGTTCAAAACATGCTTTTCGTTCCAACTTCGTGCTTGAAGAATCATACATGCAATTTCATAAGTTCGTAAATGCCATGATATCTAGTCATGCTATCTTTCTCTTGAAAACATGTAAATTCATGGAATCATGCTAGAAATCAACTTTCATGCTTGTGCTTTCAAATCCAAAAAGGAAATCATAATCAAATCATGAGTAATCAATAAAAAACCATGAATTTAAACATAGGAGCTGATTTCATAAACTTTCCCCAAATTTTAGTTTAAAACCCTAATTTCATAGCTTCATGATCTCAAAATAAGACTTGGGGATTTTGGCACAAGGGTAGAAGAAACCCATTGCTAAAGACCCACATACCTTGGTGGAATATTACTCACTTGATTGGAAAAGAATAAGGAGAATTGACTTGGAGCTTGGAGACTTGAGCTTGAGAGCAACTTTCCTTTTTGGGTGAAGAATGATGAACTTAAGAGGGACTTAGGGTAATATGGGTGAAAACTCTTCTAAAAGTAGTCAAAATGACTTCACTTAATACATAATAGGGTGGAAAATAACCAAAATACCCCTGGGAATTAAATAAGAAAAGGTTGAAAAACAGTCAACCTTCAGTGACCACGGTTTGGTCGATGGTCCATACTTCGGGAAGACGGACCGTCCTGGGAGCCATCATTTCTGGGCACTAAAAAAAGGGGCTGTTTGATCTTTAGGGATAACGGGTGGAACGACGGACCCGTCTTCCAGAAAGACAGACCGTCCTTCAACCCATCGATCCTGGGTACTGGAAGAGGGACTTCTGAACTTTGAAAGACGAGCATCAGGGTAGTTAGGAATGACGGTCCATCATCCAGAAGGACGGATCGTTCCTCAACCCGTCATTTCTGGGACCAACTTAGGGATCCTCTGAGACTTGGATGATGTGCGCATAGGACGGACCATGGTTCCAACCACGAACCATCGTCTGAGCTGTCATCCCTGGAAACATGGAAATCTTCTGAGATTTTAACTTAGATAGTTGGATACGTGCACGGGGTGTTACATGACACGTGTACAACTCATCAGTGAATTGAATTGAAATTCAATTCAATTTGAATTGATGCATATATATTATATTATAATAACTTTCTTCCATTAAGCTGTCTGCTTGATTTCTTCATATGATTTCTCGTTTGTAATTCATTTTTTCTTCAGATTTCATCATCTTCCCACCATTTTAATCCCACAACTAAAAATATTCAACATAAGAATTATTCATAAAATCAATGCTCAAAAGCGATAATGAAAACACTAAATATGAGGTAAATAAAATTTTATATATGTATGTTTGGCCTCACATCAGTTTTCCAAAAATTCATTTGTTATGTAAGCTAAGTTCAAATTTCAAGCTCCTAATTACTTACAAATGTGTTTTTCAATAGGAAAGAAGAAGAGAGGAAATGTGCTCTATCAACTCTCTTCCTTGGAAAGGTAAAAACTGATGAATTATCTTAGTACAGATCCCAAAAAGGGATTTAGAACCTTTCCAAATACATCACAAACAATTGGACAAAATTGCCCTTTGAGGCATGTGTGACATGAAGGGAAAAGGCGCCTGCGATCGCCCCTTGATGTTTGTAGATCGCAGGTGCCCAACTTCTCAGGTAGTGAAGACCCAACAACTTGTGAAGTCAGGTGCGAGGGAATGGGGGATCTCCCTTGGCAAAGTGCAGCTCACATGCAGATGAGTGCTCAAGCAATACTAAGCTTCAATGTGCGTTGGCCCCTACGAAACGCAGGTGCCTTCTTGCGGCTCGCATATCATCTCACCTTTCTCGATAGAACTTTATCATTCCGATCATATTTGTACGTTAACTCTATTTTAAGATCTTTTGGGTTCAAATCATTTTCTTTCTTCATTTGACTAAGAGTACCTGCATTTACGATAATAAAGGCAAAAAGTACCTCTAATTCACATCAAAACATGGCAATAATTCATGAATAAGGGCTCAATAAGTTGGTAGATTACCAACTTATCAAATACGCCAAACTTGAACTATTGCTTGTCCTTAAGCAAGACACTCACACGGTAAAGAATTAAATAGGTTCTCAAAACACAAAGGTTGTACACAAGATTATATTGACTCAAAAACTTAAGAAAATATCAAACAAAAGACTCAAAACAAAGAGACTCAACTACGATGCTCATCTCAAAATCTCAAGGAAAGTACTTCACTTCAAAACTCTTATAAAAACGATTTCACTTTTCATTCCAAAGCAGAGGATTTTTCATTCAAAATAAGATTATCAAGCTTCTCAAGTCATTGGCATTGACCTTTAAGGTTTTACACGAGATTCACCACACAACTTTTCTTATTCATTCCTCTCAATTGAAATAGAGACTTCACTATTCATTTCAAGTGTGTGATGCCACTCACCACAAGATAGAATGCCACTCACAATCATGCAATTTGTAATATAGGGATTATAAGAGTACCAAAGAGACTCTCACTCTCTCATAGAAGTTAGAGTGCATACGCATTGAACCATAGGCTTGCCCTTCATGTTATTCTCCACTAATATAGAGTTACCAAGCTTTGAATCTCTAAGGACTTGAGGGTAACGATGTTGTCTAGGGTTAAGGTGAGGATTACATTTGTCTTAAGTGACTAAACCTCCATAATGCTACTTGTGATCATTCAATGCACCGCTCATATTTTTGAACATTAACTTTATCTTATTTCTCCTTCTCACAACCCAAGCTTCCCTTTCAACTTATTCATTCAGTAACCTTTTGTTAAAATCATTTGATAGCACCAACTTCTTTCTTTTTTCTTCATTCATTCTCTATTTGAAAAAAATTGGAGAAATTTTTATTTTAAGCATAAGGTGCTACTATGCGTTGAAGCACAGCTCCTTTTCTTCTCAATATTATGCATACACCCCGAAACTTAGGCTTTTGCTTATGTCAATATTTCAATTCCCCTACAAACTTAGGCTTTAAGCCTATATTTTACTTTCTAGCTATTAGGTAGGATGTGCGCAAAGATAGAGGATCCAAAAAGGGTTAAGGTGTCTAATAAGGTGCCAAACAAAAGTTACAAGCTCAAAGGGGCTTACTAGGATCAATGTTAAGGGAAGTCAATTCAGGTAAAATGTCTATTCAAAAAGGGCCTAAGGTCATCTTCCAAGATCTGTGACATCTAGGATTTCTCCTTGAATGACATTCGGGACAAGTTCTAGACAACACATATACACAATAAGAAAAGTAAAACTTTGCCACACTAGGCATCACAACACAAGAATTTCACAATTAGTCCCAAAAATCAATTGGGACAAATGACTTTCGACAAGCTATTTTGAGTTCTACAAAATCGTTTGTGAATCAATCAAGCCAAATGGAGAATGTGCAAGTCATGACGAGAGAATGCTTTTAGCAAAAATCATTTTCGCCTATTTCCTTCAATTTGCAAATTTCTAGCCAAGAAAAATTTTTGGTGGGCCCATTTTGAGACAAGCAAAACACGAACTCTATTTAACAATTAACACATGGCATTTTCCCTTAAGAAAGTTGTCTCTCAATCTATCATCGAAAAAAACCAACCCGGTTTAAGACAAAAATAAAAGAAAGCATTTTCTCCTTGGAAAAGAACCGTGATAAGAAAAAAAAACTTGGAGTTTATTCGACTAAACTACTATTAACAAGGAAAAAATGAGTTATGCACTCATGGATCAATGGAAAACAAGCTTGGCGTAGGCACTAAGCGCGTTTGCAAGACACGAGTAGTGAAATAATTATGCGTGTAGGACTATCCTGATGATAAGAAACTCACAAGAAAATATCAAGTCCGGTAAGGGCATAATTAAGAGCACAAAATCTAATAGTATAAATTTAGACATGCTTAACAATGGCTTAAATTTGTGTGGCAGTGCTCTGTTATGTTTGTCTGTTGTTTGTTACTACGTATTACTTCCTACCGTCGCTTGTAATTTTATCTTGTTTTTATCTTGTATCATTGATATGCCCTTTGTAACCCTATTTTTAGACTATTTTGTCTTGAGCCGGGGGTCTATCGGAAACAGCCTCTCTACCTCACTCTGAGGTAGTGGTATGGTCTGCGTACACTCTACCCTCCCCAGACCCCACGATGTGGGAATACACTGGGTATGTTGTTGTTGTTGTTGTTAACAATGGCTTAAATAATCAATACACCCCCAAACTCAAATAAAGTATTGCCCCTAATGCACAGAAACTTATACAAAGAGATGAAGTGCATGAACTCCCTGGGACTCTAAGGTTGATGACGACGCCTTCTCAAATAATGGAGATATGGTTTCTTCAAGGGCTTAGGTGGTGGTGGAATGTATGCATGCTCCGAATCAATTTAAAATCCTTCCACCTAAGGATTAATGGGTCCTACCTGACTTGAAGAGGACTAAGAGGATCAATAATTTCCCATCTATCTGTAAGCATCATCAACTCATGATACGATGGAGGTGGAGCCACCCAGCTGAGTCTAGTCCCAGGATCTCTGGTTGCCAAGTAAGATAATGGGTGCACTTGCACTAGGGGCTCTCTTGACATCATAGAATTCTCATCCGTCAAGCAAACTTGTTGAATTTCAGATGTAGCCTAGTCATTTGGGTGGGTTTCATCTATCCACCAATCACCGGGAGGACTTCTAGTTTTTTAGGGTGAAGCTAAATATGGAGCTGGTAAATTGAGGTCCAAGTGTAGGACTTTGGATGTCGGCTGAGGGACTACTTTCTTGAGTGCAACGACATCCCTTTCCACTGTGTCAACCCGAGCGCACAGTTTATGCAAGTTAGTCAATATCGGTTTTAAAGCTGACTTTATCGCAGTCTAAATTATGCTTGGAATATCCTTAGCTATCTTCTACAAATGCTTATTGTTGTGACAGGCGACTTGAGAAATCTTAAGTAAACCACTTGAAGCTGAAGTAGTTTGAGGAACAGTGTGGGTAGTGTGTGACACCTCAGGGGTAGGAGGTGGCTCTTCCGAATGTGCAGGTGTTGCAATCAAAGTAACATTTGTACCTCCCGATACATTTGGATTTGTAGGGAGGCACCTCCTTTTGATGGATGGAGAATCTCTATCCCTCTTTGTGTCCAAATTAATCATGCCATTAGCTCGAGGACATCGTGCCTGTAGACATAATTTACTACTGAGAACAGGGAAGGGGCATAGAACTGGATTGATGTCTAGCTCTTCTTTTGAATTGTTCAGCAATAATTTCCCCGTCATTGATATGAATACCAGTCATAATGCACGAGATAAGAATAGCTGCCTTGATAGTTATATGGGTGGTGTTCTGAGTTGGTAAGTCATGTACACACAAAATCCAACCACATCTGGGCCTCAAACTTAAGATCCTGATAAGAGATACGACCTTTTGACACTGCCCAAAAGGGATGTCCTTCGGCATTGACACTAGCAACCCAAGTATATTGGTCAACCTTTGTAGCTATATATCGAGCAAACCCTGATGATGTATGTGGTTCATCATCCCAGCCTATAGAACTAATGGCTTCAGGGGTAATATCAACCTCCTTGACCCACACTAAGACTAATTGTTGACATGGCATCTTGTTTGCTGGACCCTTATGCTTTAGAATGTCTTTCCTTGCCCGATACGAAGCATGAAACTCTCTTACCAATTTTGGGAAATAAGGGCCAGGAACTACAGCTAATTCATCCCAATCCTTTTTATCAAATTGCTTGACTATATTTGGGAACTCATCCTTGAAGGAGTCTATATCAAACCCCACTTTTTCCAACATAGTTTGCTTCTCACAAAAAGTGAGATAATAAGCCTCCATCCCCTCAAGGACGAATCAAATTTGCAATTTAGATGGGCCAATATTTTGCACAGGTGCAGCAAGATTTGCAGATGTTGAAGCTTTAATTGTGGTTTGTCCTCTTGGTTTGCGCCTACAAAAATTCATAGTCCTTCAAATAGAGGTGAGCACCAGGGAAATAACAAAATCTTTTTGTATTTTTTGTAATAATGAATGAGAAAAATGCTAAAAGAAGTTAATGCAATAAAAACATATTGAATGCACAACAAAAAAAAAAGGCACTAGGTGGATTGTTAGCATGTGTGAGTCATATGAGAATTGCAAGTGAAGATTTGCGCTTCGCATGTGATTTCGCACATGCAAAGCAGTGTACCTATCAATAGAAAAGAATAAGGGAGAAGGCATAGGCAATTCACTCATGCCGATTTGTATGTCGCATGTGCATTTTCCCTTTCAGGCAGTAGGGTGGCAACTTTAATGCCACCTGTGATGCCACTTGCATTTTGCAGGTGAAGACATGCAATTCACATGCAAAACGCATATGAAAACAGTAAGATTTTTTTTCAACTCTTCATTTTCACGTGCGTTGCATATGCGATTTACAGGGCAATACATGTGGAATGCAAGTGTGAACCAGGTTATGAACACATAATTCAACAGGGCTAAAGAATAAAAAACACAAATTGACCAATTTCCAAGTTATCCGGGTACTCAGACTTCTCCAAAAAACATCACAATCAATGCAAGACCCAAACAATAAGAAATACGCTTAACAATTTCCCTTAAGAAGGACGTTACACCATTTATTATCAAGAACATCAAGCATTCATGAAAATCAATCAAGCATATTCAAGCGCAATGAGAATTCACTTCCCTCAACCAAAACGCTCACCGAAAAATAATAATTTATCAATTGAAACAACATAAGGCGCAGTGATACACATAATTTCAACCCAATCATAATTATACTCACAAAAACTTTTAAGGATGATGATTTGCATTATCACAAGTGAGTTACTCAGACTACACCCAAAAACTCAAAATTAAGGGCTAGAAATTATCACAAATTTCATGCATCATTCTATAAACACTATCTACCAAGTTTTTCTCAAGTAAAAACAACAATAGGCCCTAAAATTGGGGTTTAAAAATCATATCTCACCCAAAACTCAATATGGTAGAATAAACTAGCATGCTTCAATATTTACATTCCCAATCTACTTAAAATAATGATTTAATGTTAGGGAACTTACCACAAGTGAAAAAAAAGGGATCGAAAAGTGAAAACCTGAAGCTTTGGGGGCTTAACAATGGTGACCCAAAAGTTTCTTTGGCTTGTTTCTTTGGCCTAATCTGGTCCTAATACATTGCTTTACATCCCTATCTTGTTGTTTGACAACTTTGTTCCTTGTGTAGGTACCTTAAGCTTGAAAATGGCCAGAATTGTACATAAAGATGCCAACCAAGTGGTCGACGAAGAGTACTTTGACCAAGGAACCTTCGTCTCCCTCAAGTGCTCCCAACTTTATGACCATCTCTTGACAAAGCCAATCACGAGGGAGAAAGGTATCGTGTTGGAAAGATTGGAGGAGAAATGGGCCGACTTCTATAGGAAGTTGGTTGACAATGGGTGGATTTGCTTCACTGCCAAACCTATCAAGGCAAACTTTGTCGTGGTCCAAGATTTCTGTGCCAATGCGGCTGAGACAAACTTTGCCAACAACTTGATGGTGTAGGTGCGGGGCAAATTAGTTCACTTTTATTCGGAGTTGATCAATATATATTATAACCTCCCGAATACTGATAATGCCAGCTACAAATCCTAAGCTACAGAAAAGGTGCCCGAGTGGTTTGTAGAACATTTGCATGATGGCGAGATCCTACAATGGATAGCATTGAATATAAGGATCGAGTCATTTGAGTTTAACCTCAAAGACCGTACTTGGCTTTAGATTAATTATTCTTGAGTTATGCCATCTAAGAATGAGTCCGACATGACCATCGATAAAGCAAAGGTGATTTGTGCTCTAATGGAGGGACTCCCGGTAAATGTGGGGCAATTGATTATGCATGAAATTCAACAAGTATTGCTCGGAGGTAACAAGACTCTGATTTTCCCTTCATTGATCCCATACTTGTGCTACCAAGTCGGGGTCGCCAAGAGAGATGAAGAGAATGAGAGTAAGCCCGAGAAAATGATCTATGCAAGCATCGAAGAAGAGGAAGATAGACGTGGATTCCCCATCATTTAGTCTAGTTTCTGAGTCTAGCGAGGCACGTAAGTCAGCCTCTACTGCTGAGACTATTGGTCCTCTCAGAATTGGGCCTCCGACACTCTGCCACATCTCCAGCCAAGTTAATGGCATGGATTCCCATCTTTGTCAGATTGTAGCAGGCTTACCTTTGGGTCCAGGTGAGACTTCCACCGCACCAGCATCATAGCCGCCACCCTCCACTACTCCCAGTAGCCCTACACTAGCTAGTGTAGCGATCCATCAGCAGCACATCAAGGAGAGGTTAGCTAAGGTGGAAAGGCGATGGAAAAAGCAAAGGGACCATGATAGAAAGCAAAGCAAGTTCCTCACAAAGATGATGAGCACTCTGAGGAATTTATGTGGGTCTGACACTGAGGAGGATGCTGATGAGGGAGACTGGGTCCTTTCTGGACCTATCAGTTCTTGTTCTGAGAGATACACCCTTCAGGGAGCCCCCTCAAACTCTTCTCTTATTTTGTTGCAGTGAGGGCACTGCACATTATTAGTTGGGGGTGGCTAGCACTCTATCTAGCATGTTGTTTTATTTTGGATATTGTGCCATTATTGGGCTTATTTTCTTTGTATTGTTGGATATTTATGTTCCCTTGTCAGGCTTGTTTTTATTAAGTTTTTTACTCATCGGGTTTGTTTCTTCATTTTTCTTTTTATAGCAAGTGTGTTGGATGTTTGGAGCCATGGGAAGTCTGAGTACCTGTTAGGCTAGATAGAGCTTATCGGAGTTGGGACACAGCATCGCACATGTCGATGTGCGAACCGCATTATTTTCGCACATGCCCATTGTTGGCTTTTGTGTTGCACTAATGTGCCGGGATTCTACGGCACATTTGACGCCTTTAACTAAGAATACTCGCGAGTTTTCAAGCAACTTTTGTGGTTTTTGATGTTTTATTGTTATATTTGCAGGGAATGGAGCTAGAGATAAAAACGGAAGAAAAAATGTTCAAAAACCTCAACTGGTTATGCTTGACGGCTGGCATGACTGACTGTCACACCTGTGACTGGCCATCAGCCAGGCCGCCAGGATGAGACAGCAAGTCATCGAGCACTGCCTAGGAGTGACAGCCAGTCAGACGGCCCGTCACTGACCTGACGGACCATCACCCAAGCCACCAAGATAAAATGCACTCCTCAAAATGCGTTTTTACCCTATATACATGTAAGTCATCGAGCAGGTGACGACTTACCTGAAAATATGTCATAAAACGCATATAAAGCTGTAAGTCTTCACCTGCTGGATGACTTACCTGAGAATTTTCCTGGAAGCTCACTGTTTAGCAGTGACGGCTCAAGTGACGGCCAGTCACATTCGTGACGGTCCGTCAGGCGACCCGTCAATGCGACGCGGGATTCCGAAAATTCTATTTTTGGACTTTATTTCTTGGGCTACTATAAATACCCTGTGTTAGGGTTATTTTATTATTCATTACCAAATATTTCTAGAGAATAATTGGGATGACTTTTTGAGAGGAAAAATACGACACCAACGTATTCTTCTTCTTCCTCCATTGTTCTTGGAAATTATTGGCTGCTTGTTCTTGGAAAACTAGAAGCTTGTGTTCATCTATTGTAAGATCTTTTTCTTTATATTATGAACACTATTATTTTCTTTTTCTCTAATAGCATGAGTATCTAATTTCCCACAACTAGGGTTGTGGGAGCCATGGCAAATATAGATTCCGGGTAGCATTGGGTTCAATTTATATGTTGTCACGTGGTAATTCACGTTTTCTAATGGTTGCAAACATTAGAACATACGTAGGTTTGATTTTCTTGAACAAAGAGATTAAAACCGGGAAATTTGATTAACTACAAGGATTCGAGACTACCAACTCTCGTCTTATGATTAATGCTGTAACTAGATTAATCTACTTGATGTTTAGGATTGAAATAAGAAATTTCACCTTTTCAAGTTCGAGAGAATTGAAAAGGAAATTCATCTATTTGGTTGAAAAACGTTTAGATGATACCATTAATTCAATCACATCGTGATATACATATAGAAAGAACCCGGTTAAGCTTTGAGTCGAAATTGTTACGACGCCATGGTGAACACTTTCCTAGTTCATTCTCATATTGATTAATACTTGTTGAATCTCGTAACTTATTATTTGCATTGTTCAAATATTGATCACACAAACCCCCCATTTACCGGAAACTATTGATTATTAGTCATCTAATTCACTAACAACTTAGTTTGCACCTTATTCCCTGTGGGATCGACCCCAACCTCTGTTGGGTTCTATATTTGATGACGACCGCTTACGCTTCTTAATTTGAGGTGTAATTTGAGCGTTATCAAATTTTGGCGCCGTTGCCGGGGAATACAGTTGTTTATTAAGTCTGGTGTGTTTATTTGACTCTTAGTCATATTTCCTGTTTTTACTTTTATTTGTTGTTTTTGTTTGGTACAGGGTACAGAGTTGTACATGCCAAGTACCTGACACTCGGGTGAACCAATATTACCCTACAACCCCGAGCTCGCAAGAACGCTAAGGCAAACCATGAATGTACAACAGCAGGAGGCAGCAAGGCTCGCTGCAGAACAGCAGGCTCAACAGGCTCAGCATCACTTGAATGTTGAGGATATAGAGGATGATATTGCATTAGATGGAGTTGGTGCTACGGGCGCCATTGTTCTTCCTCCGCTAGCACCCGGGGCCAAGTTCAACATTACGAGCACAATGATTCAGCTGTTGAATTTGAGAGGGGTGTTTCGTGGTGTGGCTGGTGATGACCCAAATCGACACTTGATGAATTTTGTGGGTATCTGCAAGTCGTTTGATTTGCCTGGAGTAAGTCAGACAGCGATCAGGCTCAGGTTGTTTCCGTTGTCTCTGTCTGATGAGGCAGTTTTATGGTTGACAGAGCTAACCCCCGACTCTATCACAACCTGGGGAGAGTTGAAAAGAGCTTTCCTAGAAAGGTTCTTTCCTCCCTCTAGGATGATACAGTTGAGGGATGAAATTAGCAACTTCAGACAACAACCTCATGAGGCTTTACATGATACTTGGTTGCAGTTCAAGAAGAAGCTGACACAATGCCCGAACCATCAGTTGACCGACAATTTCCTAATGCAAACATTCTACAGGGCACTGAATTCGGCTACCAAGCCGACACTGGATAATGCAGCAGGTGGAGCATTTATGGGTCTTACCTTGATCGATGCCACAACTATTTTGGACCGGCTCACTAAAACCAACAGGGCTGGCATACACGGGATACAGAAGTGGCTGCTAGCACTTATGCAGTCGGTATGTCAGTGGAACAACGCCGGAAAGAGGAAGAGCGGGACCAAGATATGGCCCATCTGAAAACGCAAATAGACCTACTGACTAAACATTTGCTGTCAGGAGGTATGGAGAAAGTGAAAGTTGTGGGTTCTCAAGGTAGAGCAATAGAGTTTGAATCTGATGAGGAGGCTAATTATTTGGGGGGTTTCCAGGCCAATGGCCAAGGAAACCAAGGTCGGAACTATCAGAAGGACAACTACTATGAAAACGCTGGCTACAGAGATCGTGATCAGGGAAACTGGAAGAATAAAACTGATAGAGGTGGGTTGTATGTACCACCTGGTAATCGGGAAAGAGCTAGCAACGAGACAGGGACGTCCAAATTGGAGAATATGATGGTGAAGATGTTGTTGAAGGTGGAATCTACTGACTCTGGAGTCAAGGAAATGAAATCTGAATTATCAGCAATGAGTCAGTTGGTGGATTCTCATTCCACCTCAATCAAGCAGTTAGAGCAACAAATGAGTCAAATCTCGGCTTCTTTAAATCTGAGGAAGACAGGTACCTTGCCGAGTGACACCATTCAAAACCCAAGGAATGATGGGAGTTTTATGGCGATCACTACGAGAAGCGATAAAACATTATCGGAATCACATCCGGTAATTCAGACTCAGAAAGGTGATGTTGCGGATTAAAATGTGGTAGAGGATGCTACTCAAAGGCTCACGGATAAAAGCAAGAAAGTTGAAAAACTTCCAACTATGATGCCTCGGCCACCGCCTCCTTTCCCACAACGGTTGAAGAAGAAAGTGGAAGATAGCAAGTTCCTAAATTTCATGACCATGCTCAAGCAGATATCAGTAAACATCCCATTGGTGGAGGCTCTTGAAAAAATGCCCGGATATGCCAAGTTCATGAAGAAATTGATTACCAAGAAGAGGTCAGTGAGCTTTGAACCAGAAGATAACCTCCACCACTGCAGTGCTATTTCTTCAAGATCGTTAGTGGAAAAGAAGGAATATCCATGTGTTTTTACTGTTCCCTGTACTATTGGGAAATTCAACTTTGAAAAAGCCTTATGTGATCTTGGTGCTAGCATCAACTTGATGCCACTAGCAGTCTATAAACAATTGGGTTTGGGAGCTCCCAAACCAACTACCATGAGGGTGTTAATGGCTGACCGTTCAGTAAAGCGACTGGTGGGAATATTGTCTGATGTGCTGGTAAAGGTTGGTAAGTTTATATTCCCAGCTGACTTTGTAATCTTAGATTGCGAAGTGGACTTTGAAGTTCCCATAATCTTGGGACGACCATTGTTAGCCACTGCAAGAGTTTTGGTCGACATGGAAAGAAACGAACTGACATTCAGATTAAACAATGAATTGGTCAAGTTTGATGTGTGTAAATTGATGAAGCCACCAAGAGACATGAGGGTGGTCTTGGTTATCAATGTTATTGATGAAGCCCCTACGGATGTGCATATTGAGGAGAAGGGTTTTGTTGAAACTGTAGCTGTTATGAGAATAGTGTTGGGATCGCAAGAAGAGAAACTTATAGAGGAAGGCGGTGAGAACAAATCAAGGAAAAGAAAACACCGCAAGAGAACCATCAAAGAAAAAGAGTTAGAAAGAGTAAAGAAGTTGTCTCGACTAGCTGAGGAGCCGATAAAAGAGAAAGTTAGAGCTCAACAGGATGATGTCGCTTGCACCTATTCCAGCGATTGCTCCTACTTTGGAGACCCTGGTGGTCTCCAACATCAGGCTAGACTCTGAGTCCTATGGGCTTCACAGGTATTCCTTTCTCTCACAGTTTTAGCTTTCACATGTATGCATTAGGGGCAATGCATAAGTCTAAGTTGAGGGTGTTGTTGGGATACCTGTGAGTCTTTCACCACCGAGGGTTTTTGTTGCCGTATTTTTTTTCCTCCGGTGTGCTATCTAGTAGAACCGGCATGTTTAGGTTGTCATTTTAAATTTTGTTTGTGTTGTGTTCTGGTGTGTATAGCACGCATGGCTTTTTGGAAAGTTGAACTAAAAGGAGCCCCCTCTGAAAAAATTGATTTTGTACTTATGTTTGAAACGATTGACTGTTTTGGATCCTTAAATGTCATTGTGTGGTTGTGATTGTAATAATTATGCTTAAGCCGAGCTGTTGTTTTGATAGTTGGTAGTGGTATGGTTTCTTGGTGCCAAGTGTGTGTGAGCGTTTTTTTTTATAAACTCTTATTCTGTGCATGCATCTAGAACTTGCCTGGCCTATGTTGTTAAGTTTGAAGTTTGGTTGCTTAGGAAAGGATCACAGGCCCTTTTTGTGTGCAGTCCACTTAGCCTATAAGACCGTCCAAATGCAAATAATCCCTTTGATCCCTGTTTGAGCCATAATTGACCCTATTCTTTCAATAACCTGTCACCGTTTCTTTTTAACTTTGAATCCCTATTTTGGCCCTGGTCCTTCCTTGGACATCGTGCACCTCAACTCAGGCAATCAGCCTAAGTTGAGGGTGGCTACTATAGAGGTAAATGATAAGAAAAATAGGATGGATAAGATTGGTTGTGGATAGAATGAAAATTTCGGGTGTGTGCCTAAGAAAAGAAAGAAAAAGAAATGAAAAAGAGATGAAAAAAAAAGAATTGTCAAAAGAAATAGGCCGCACCTGTAGCTAGAAAGAAGGGAATAAAAAGGTGAATAAGGATGGACGAAGTAAAGTTAAGTGGAAATAGTAGGTCGGTGATTCCAAGGAGGGTTTAGTCACTATTCCCCAACTGTATCCTACCTGCACACGAAGCCTCATTACAAGCCAAAACAAGTCCTGTAGTGATCCTGAGCGGCTTTCTGAAAAACAGAAATAGAATAGCAAGGGCAAGCTTATGGCATTGCATGTGCAGTGTTTGAAATCGTTTGTGAGTGTGAGCGCCTTACCTAATCCCAAATCTTGTGTGTGGGACTTCTTTGTAGTGAGGGCACCGACTGTATCATCTATTGACTGTTGGGATAGCTGTTGTGTGTGTATGTAGAATATTTTATCATATCGGAATGATATGTTTGGATCCTTGCAAGTTAGCGTTTCATATATTTGTGTACTACCGGGGGGCTTGATTTAAATTTAATAGACTGTTGAGTGGCCATGATTTGCTAAAGATATGTGTTTGTATTCTTAGTTGAGTCGTCATTTTGTTTTTGTTTTTATGTTGCTTGAGGACAAGCGAACTTTTTAAGTTGAGGGTGTTGATGTGTCGGGATTCTACGGCACATTTGAGCCTTTAACTAAGAATACTCGCGAGTTTTCAAGTAACTTTTGTGGTTTTTGATGTTTTATTGTTATATTTGCAGGGAATGGAGCTAGAGATAGAAACGGAAGAAAAAATGTTCAAAAACCTCAATTGGTTACGCTTGACGGCTGGCATGACTGACCGTCACACCTGTGACTGGCCGTCAGCCAGGCCTCCAGGACGAGATAGCAAGTCATCGAGCACTGCCTAGGAGTGACGGCCAGTCTGACGGCCCGTCACTGACCTGACGGACCGTCACCCAAGCGACCAAGATAAAATGCACTCCTCAAAATGCATTTTTACCATATATACATGTAAGTCGTCGAGCAGGTGACAACTTACCTGAAAATTTGTCATAAAACGTATATAAAGCTGTAAGTCGTCACCTGCTGGACGAATTACCTGAGAATTTTCCTGGAAGCTCACTGTTTAGCAGTGACGGCTCAAGTGACGGCTAGTCACATTCGTGACGGTCCGTCAGGCGACCCGTCAACGCGACGCGGGATTCCGAAAATTCTATTTTTGGACTTTATTTCCTGGACTACTATAAATACCCTGTGTTAGGGTTATTTTATTATTCATTACCAAATATTTCTAGAGACTAATTGGGATGACTTTTTGAGAGAAAAAATACGACACCAACGTATTCTTCTTCTTCCTCCATTGTTCTTGGAAATTATTGGCTGCTTGTTCTTGGAAAACTAGAAGCTTGTGTTCATCTATTGTAAGATCTTTTTCTTTATATTATGAACACTATTATTTTCTTTTTCTCTAATAGCATGAGTAGCTAATGTCCCACAACTAGGGTTGTGGGAGCCATTGCAAAAGTAGCAATATAGATTCTGGGTAGCATTGGGTTAAATTTATATGTTGTCACGTGGTTATTCATTCGTTATTCACGTTTTCTAATGGTTGCAAATATTAGAACATACCTAGGTTTGATTTTCTTGAACAAAGAGATTAAAACCGGGAAATTTGATTAACTACGAGGATTCGAGACTACCAACTCTCGTCTTATGATTAATGCTGTAACTAGATTAATCTACTTGATGTTTAGGATTGAAGTAAGAAATTTCACCTTTTCAAGTTTGAGAGAATTGAAAAGGAAATTCGTCTATTTGGTTGAGAAACGTTTAGATGATACCATTAATTCAATCACATCGTGATATACATATAGAAAGAACCTGGTTAAGCTTTGAGTCGAAATTGTTACGACGCCATGGTGAACACTTCCCTAGTTCATTCTCATATTGATTAATACTCGTTGAAACTCGTAACTTATTATTTGCATTGTTCAAATATTGATCACACAAACCCCCCATTTACCGGAAACTATTTATTATTAGTCATCTAAGTCACTAACAACTTAGTTTGCACCTTATTCCCTGTGGGATCGACCCCAACCTCTGTTGGGTTCTATATTTGACGATGACCGCTTACGCTTCTTAATTTGAGGTGTAATTTGAGCGTTATCATGTACGTGCGACACGCACTTTGGCATGTGCGAATCGCATGTGCATGTTGATTGTGATGGTTGGGCTGATCCACTTTGTGTAGCCATACCGATTTAGATAGATGAATTGGCCCAATGATAGACTGAGTGACGTCATTCTTAAGGGAAAATCATCATCTTTTCAGGTTTTGGTTGTGATTGACTTGTTTGGTACTAATGAAGTAGTCTAGCATGTTAAGTGAAATAAACATACCCAAAAAACAAATTGTGAAAATTGCATGGAGAAGATTAATGTTTTGACAACCCCTTTAATCTTTTTGTGACTCTTAGCCTATTAGCGGTGATAATATGGAATGGCTCCTCCTTGATTCTTGATTAGGAAGTTAAAATTTGATCCTTCTTGAATAATTCGCATGTCATGTGTGGTGAGGTGTAGTTGAATAATTCTCGAGCATGCATGTCATATAGAACTTTCCCTGAATGTGATTCAAGGAAAAATTCTAGGTGTAATCAAGCATGGAAAATGACCTCAGGCCATTTTTGATAGCCACTTCACCCAAATGACTTCCCATGACATCAACCCTAGTGAACCCCTTTTGAGCTTGTGACCATCCTTTGGCACCTTGTAACACCTTGACCTTTTTGGAACCTCTATTTTGGCACCCATTCTCCCTAATTGCTTGAAAATGAAATGTAGGCTAAAAGCCTAAGTTTGGGGGGGAAACAAAAAATAACATAGGCAAATGCCTAAGTTTGGGGGTTCATGTGATCAAATGAGGAGAAGAAAAGAAGTGCACTTCAAGTGCAAGGTAGCACCTTAATTTCGAATTGAAAATTGCTCCAAAAGATCAATCCAATGAGCAAATTGAAAAGCAAAAATAGGTGCTACCAAGTGAAGGTGATATAAGGAGTTGAATGATTATGAGTTAAAAAGTAGAATCTTGGGTTGTGTGAGGGAGAAATAAGGTGAAGTTGAAATTGAAAATGTGAGCGGTGTTCGAAATGAGAGAAAAAAGCATTAGGGAGGTGTAGTCACTTGAACCAAATGATATCCTCACCTTAGCCCTAGCAACATCATAACCCGCAAGTCCTTAGTGATTTCGAGCTTGGCTACCCTACATTAGTGGCGATCTACATGAAGGGCAAGCCTATGGTTCAACGTGTGTGCACTTGAATTTCCTTGTGAGTATGAGTGTTTGTGTTTGTCCCTTGTGATTGTTCTTTGTACATAATGTGTTTTGGGACTTTCGTTCTTGTGAGGGCGTGAATTAGGATAGTTGGTGACATTGATAAACTCTGAAAATGAGTCAAATGAGCATGTTTTGGTAAGCTAGTAATTTGAGTCATATCTCGAGGATTGGTTGTTGTCACTTGATTGTTCTTAGTGTCCCATTGCATCATTGAATTGTGTTTTGAAACGAGGGGAATTCTTAGAGTAAATTATCATGTGATTGACTAATCGTTAGTACCAACCAAAGTCATACTTGGTGATTGAAATTGGTTTTCTTTGGCTTGTGATATTGTCATTTGCACTTGTGTTTAATGCCTCTTGAGTTAGAATTTTTAGGTTGCTTGAGGACAAGCAATAGTTCAAGTGTGGAGGTTTGATAAGTTGGTATTCTACCTACTTATTTAGCTTCTAATCTTATGCTTTTTCTAGTATGAAGTGGATAAATAGTGCAACTTGACATGAATTTTTCTATTTTGTAGATTTATGTGTTTTAGAAGTGTTCGAGAAAGATTCAAGTGAAAACAAGTCAAATGGAGCAAAAAAGAGGAGTTGTTGGACACTGGCATCAAATTGGTCATCTCAATCGCGAAGACAGAGCCACGCGATCGCGATTAGTCAAAAGAAACTCAAAGCATCATGACCGCAATAGTGGATCACGCGATCGCGGTTAAGGAAAAAGTGGAACCTCGTGATCGCGATAGACATGCACGCTATCGCGATGAAGGCGTCAGCAGTTGTAGGACAGATTTGGAAATTTCCAATTTTAGAAACCCCAATTCACATAAAACTCTTCCCAGCCCATTGGGAACATATCATTGGCTAATCTTTGGAACTTTTGGCAAGCTTGGAGAGCAAGTTCATCAACCAACACCATAGGAGTGAAGATTTGGATGCTCTTTTTGTAAATCTTTAGTTTCCATTCTTCAACTCTTGTTCTTAATTGCTATTTTATTGGTGTATTGTTGACTTGAGATTTTGGGTTTGTATTAGAGATAATACTTGTTGGGTTATTGAATTCATATATAGATTTTGTTCTTGTTTGATTATTTGGGGTCTATTGAATCCTCCATTCTTGAAATTATAGTCAATGGTTGCAAACATTGACTTAGCTTGCTAAGCTCGACATGAAAGAATAAAGAAAATAGGACAAGTCTAGACATAGCTTGGTTACCAAAAACTCCCATGTAAGAGTTGGGGTTAGAGATAACCCAACTCACCCAAGTTATTTGGTTGGTTTATTGCTTACTCGTGTTAGTTCGAGAGAAAATACATGAGATATATGCTCAATTGGTCGAGAGACAGTTAGGGAATACCTTTAGCCAAGACTACCTAGGTGTCAACCGGGTGCAAGTCTTGTAAATTGAATTCCCATTCCTAAGTCTCCCTTGTTGTCCTTGCTTGGTGAAAGCAAGGTGAAAGCCATTGATCACTTTATCTTTTATTTGGTTTTCTTTATCTTTTAGCTTTAGTCTAAAACCCCTCTTTTAGATATCTTTTTCCCCTTCTTGTTAATTTAACTTCAATAAGTTGCTTGGACTCTATATTAGCTCAATCGCGACTATATTATTCCCTTCGGTACGACCGCGATATATGTTGGGAATTATAAATTTTGTTTTGCTCTGATGATTGTCGTGACCTCCTACTTGGAGAGCACGATTTGAGCATTACCAGGTACTTTAGGTATGTAGATCTGAACTTGGAATATCAAAAATGAAATTTTGGGTCAAGAGGTGCCATTGTTGCACCCCTTGAAGTTTCTAGGACGATGAATACCACTGTAGCGGTTGGGCTCCGCTATTATGGTCCCACTACGGCAGGTATTTTTCCTCTATGGCAGTTTCTCTATAGCAGATAACCGTCTGCTATAGAGGAAGGCCGCGAACCAGTAGCTCCTCAAACTGACACTTAGAAAAAAGAATCCCCTTTTTTCAAATCCCTTATGGCTTATCGAGTTCTAATCCAGTTCTCTTGCTACATTAAAGGTTATCATTTCCCAATGGCCGACGAACACATGTAAGAGTACCCTTATCAGAGGTTCCCTAATGATGCTAGTAAGGAGAGGCTTATGGAAATCTGCCGAGTAGGCTTTTGTTATGAGAGGGGTTGTAGAATGACCGGTGTGAATGGAAAAGCAGTCGTGTTTCATCGCAGGATCAGAGAATTCAATGGGGAATTCTTGCTGCTGACTCCCCCTTCCACACGAACAGGCTGGGTGCGGGAATTCTATGCTATCCTTCCCATTGTCCGTTGGGATGATCCCAACCCTACCATCCGACTCTAAGGGGTAGACATCCCCGTGGATGCTTAGACTATCAATGAGGTTCTAGGGGTGCCTCACGTCTCCAACGAGGCATACAATACCAAGTCCCAACTTTGGGATATGACCTACTTGAGAGATACCTTGGTAGATACAGAGTTCAGAGATCAAGTCTACTGGCCTAGTGCTGAGGGTATCACAAGTGCCTACTTCTCTGCTGATGCTAGGAGGTGGTTGAATATGGTGTCCGAAAGAATCCACCCATCGGGCAATAAGACCGACGTGACCTATGCTCGGGCCCTGGTGATTGCTTGTGCTATGTAGAGAATTATCATGAATGTGGGGGAACAGTTCATATCTGAGTGGAAGGACTTCTACCGGGGTCATAGGAAGGGCCCCTATCTTTCGGGTTTGGTGTCCGAGTTATGCAGGCAATTCCATGTGCCAGAGGATGACACAAACAGGGTGGTAGAGATAGATGATCCCTTTGATCCTCTCCGCGTGAAAAGAGTCTCTTCCAAGAAGAAGATAAAGGTGGATGAAGCATGAAGCAGTCAGTCGTTCGAGGATGCCAACGACGAGGATGATGATGACACTTCGTCCCCTTCCCAGCCTCAGCCCCCGATCACCAGCCGCCAGCTTAACGAGACTTTGGCCGCAGTCTGGAGGTTCACGGAGGGCACAACCGCTGGAGGTACAGCCCATCCCCCTTCTGCTCAGGACTTTGCAGCACTCCGCAGGGAGTTAGAGGAAGAGAAGTAGAAGAGATTCTCCCGGGACTGCATGTTCGATGAATGTGGAAGACTGTCAAGGTTATGTTCTCTTGTGTTCCCCCGGGTCAGGAGCTGCCCACGCTTGAGCCCAAGGATAGGCAGGAGTTCCCCTTCCTAAGTGATGATGAGGATTAGGACCTCCCCCTTTCCCTTGATTAAGACTAATTACTGCTTTTTGGGTTTCGCACCATTTGGGGCTTGTTTTAGATGGTATTTCCCTTTTCTTTTCCCCTCATTTTAAGCACGTGGATGCAAGTTTTCAAATCTTGTCCCTTATATGCATACTATATTAGCAATATAGATGATTTCCTATTTTTTCATTGAAATTTACAGCTTAACTACTGCGTTTTTAAAGCCCCGAGAATGGAATAAAAACAAAGAAAAATAGGGCAGGTATTCTTCCCTGCGCTCTTCCGCTATAGTGGTTGTCACTCTGCTATAGTGGTACCACCGTAGCGATAAAAATGCTGCTATAGCAGGATCGCCATAGCAGTGCAGTTCTTCTAGGGTGGTCCCGACGGTAACAGTCCAGAATTTTGAAATTTTCAGCAAATTGTACCCATCCCCCTTCCCGGTTATTGTTGTTCAACCCCCCTCAATCCCGCCATAGTCTTAATCAACCCCAAGACCATTCCAAGCAATGCACAAATCAAAACTTAGCACCCAAATATTTCCAATCGTAAATGATTCACAGAAGAAAATTATTCTCCACCATATCTTCCCGCTATTACACATGAATAACCTCCTTATTCCCATGGTTCCCAACCAAGTCCCGACTGTCCTGAAACCAAAGCTTCCCTATAGTCACAAGTTCCATCCTCTTACCATCTTAAACAATTGTAAACCCCTTTCAAAATGTGATACAAATTTTTCAAATCAAGACACTTAACAGTTTATCACAAACCAAAAGTACACAAATTTCAACTTATGATGACCTCTAGACCCACAATTTCACAGCATCGAAATCAATCATGTACAAATCAAGTATGTCATACCAGCATCGTAACACACAACCATTCAACTTAGGCTACAACGAAATCAAGTCACACAAATTTACTCCCCATTCTTCCCAGAGATGATAATTAATCGGTCATCCATGCCTACCACATCCTCTCAGGCCAGCTACCAATTGGAACCTTCACGGTTCTAACTTATCTTGCTTGTCTTATCGCAACCGGAGTCCAATGACACCCTTCACTTTGTTGAGATACCAATTGGAATTGAGAGATACCAATTGGACTCATCCCATACAAGCAAGTAAATAAACCGCACGAAAAGGAATGAAAAAACTTCCTAGAATGCTTCATAGCTTCCTAAGGATTAGATGTGGACGTCAACACACCAATCTGTAGGACTCTATTCGATATTATGCTCTTGTACTGGGAGACCGGTAACCTAGGATCTGATACCATCTATCATGACCCAACCTACCGGTCCGTGCGGGCGCCTACTCTATGCACCTAGATAGACGAACCCTTACCACCCATCCCAACATGTAAAAAGCGGAAAATCTAGGTATAACTGTAAATAAAATCCTTTTTGATATATGAAAACAATTACAGCCTTTTATTCAGGAAAACCTCGTTAAGAAAAATACAAAAGAACAGCTTTACGACTTTAAGTCACCCTCCCTAGGACCTAGTCTAAAGCAGGTACAAGAGCTACTACACGATTTATACAAGGAAAAGTAAAATGACATAGCTTCCACCATAGAGACAAGGATTCGAAGCTGTTGAAGATTTGTTGTCGTCCTGTACCTATGAAACATCACCAACCCTGCAACCAGACTATACCAAAGGTATAGCAAGAATCGAATCAGTATAAACACACGTACTGATAGGCATCATCGGTCGACCCAAATTCACTCATACCATCATATAAGAAAATCAGGGAAAGCATGAAATTAACCAATGAAGTCCTATGCTCTAACATCCACCTTTATCCAGACCTAATATCAACACCCATCTACTTATGGATTCGCCCTAACCCTTCCTATCCCTTCCGCTGCAAACTCCCTCACTATGAGACACTATGCTCTGACTCCAAGGACATTCCCAAGTCACCTTAATCCTTAGACTTCCCATGTCACCTTGTCACCTAGACTTCCCAAGTCACCTTGACACCTAGACTTCCCAAGTCACCTTTTCATTACCCGACATTTACGCCCATACCCGGACTACCACTCTAATCTCTTAGTCAACCCCTATGTCTATACAACCAGATCCAACCCAGTAACTATTAATCCAGACCCACTACCCTCATTGTACTACTCATAAGTATTCAGTCCTCCCAAGGATCCTTAGACAATTCTCCAAATGATAATACCAGCTAGTCACACAATGCCAAACTCTCAGTCACTCCTCTAGCTTATCAACCACATGTAGTCAATTGAAGGTCCTTCTGGATGAATATGTACTGAATATTATGATAGTCTGTGAAGATCTCATAATTAACCCCATACAGATAGTGCCTCCAAATCTTCAACACGAAGACTATCATTGTCAACTCCAAGTCATGAGTGTAGTAGTTCCTCTTGTGAACCTTCAACTGTCTGGAAGCATATGCAGTAACTCGGCTCTGCTGCATCAACACACAACCCAACAAACTCCAAAATCATCACAGTAAATGGTAAACCCCTAGCCCTCAACTGAAAGAGTAAGAATCAGAACTTAAGTCAATAAGGACTTGAGCTTCAGAAAGCTCGCCTCACACTCGTCATACTACAGAAAGGGACGTTCTTCTGAGTCAATCTAGTCAATGGTGCTTCTATGAAGAAAACCCATTCACAAACCATCTGTAGTGATCTTCTAACCCAATGAAATGGTGAACCTCGGTAGGAGAAGAAGGCCTAGCCCAATCACGAACTGCCTGAATCTTCACCGGATCTACCATAATCCTATCTTTGGACACCACATGTCCCAAGAATGCCATGAACTCAAGACAAAACTCACATTTAGTGAATTTGGCATACATCTACTATCTCGCAAGGTCTGAAGCACCACCCTCAAATGCTGCTCATGCTACTCTCTACTCCTCAAATAAACCAAGATGTCATCGATGAACACTATGACAAATGAATCCAAGTAGCCTCTGAACACATGGTTTATCAACTCCATAAACGTTGTTGGGGCATTAGTCAAACCAAAAGAAATGACTAGGAACTCATAATAGCCATATTGAGTCCTAAAAGCAATCTTTGGGATAACTTCCGCCCTAATCCTTAATTGATGATAACCCGATCTCAAATCTATCTCAGAAAAGACTGGTCGCACCCTGTAATTGGTCAAACAAGTCATTAATACATGGCATTGAATGCCTATTCTTGAGTGTCACTTTATTCAGCTGCTTGTAGTCAATACACACATGCAAAGAACCATCTTTCTTCTTCACAAACAGAATAGGAGCATCCCACGGAGACACACTAGGCCTAATGAACCCCTTACTCAGAAGATCATGAAGCTTCTCCTTAAGCTCCCTCAACTCGGCAAGTGTCATCCGATATGGCAGAATAGAAATAGGTTGAGTACCCAGCTCGACATCAATACCAAAGTCAATATCACGATCTGGAAGGAGACCAGGTAAGTCAGTAGGAAACACATCAGAAAACTCACAAACCACAGGAACTAACTCAACCGAAGGAGTGTTAGCTCTAGTATCATGGACATAAGCAAGGTAAGCCTAACATCCATTCCCTACCAACTGATGCGCTCTCAAAAATTAAATAACTCCCCTCGGCACGTGGCTATCAGTACCCTTCCATACAATAGGAAGGAGACCTGGCATACATAGAGTGATAGTCTTGGCAAAGAAATCCAAGACCACATGATAAGGAGATAGCCAATCCATACCCAAGATAACATTAAAATTGACCGTATCTAACACAACCAGGTCTACCTATGTGTCATACCCCAAGATACTCACCACCAGTGTCTTAAAAGGCAGTTGCAGGGCGAGCCCCGGGCCAAGGCATTGAGGAAGCAAAAGTATCACAAGGCATATGCCCCACTATTTGGGGTGTTCGCCTAAGCGTGAGGCAAATGCTGAGGCAAACGCCCCTATGTGTATTCACCAAAAATTACTACCAATTAAAATATTTTTTTGCTATTAAGTCCCTAATTTAAGCCTAATTACTAAAGTATTTATTTGTTAAACTTAAACAATACTTAAATACACAAAAGTAAAATAAAAGTAGAAAACTTAAAACTCAAACTTTCAGAAGCATATTTAATATTTACTTATAATGAACTTGTTTTGGACAAACTTATATTTTTGAGGAGATATACTGATTTATTATATGAAAAGTTGACTTTATATATCAGATGTATTGTGTTGTTTTGGTTGGTCTTTTAGCTGGAGCAATTTTAGATACATCTTCCACTAATTTTTAATTTTTTATAATTTTTATGTAGTTTTACATTTTTGGTGATTTATCTATTTTAAAAATATTTATTTTAATTATATAAAACTTATAAAATAATAAAAATTAAAGGATCATAAGGCTTACGTCTCATCGCCTCGGGGCTTACGACACGCCCAGTAACAGGTAAAATGCCTTGCCTCACGCCCCCCCATTTTTAAACAGTTTGCAACTAAAAGGGAATTTCATCAATACGCTTAACTTGACATAATCATCCCATTCTCAACCCAAAATATGAATTTAAGAACAACTGAACAACCCAAAACACAATTCAGAATAATGAAGTAGAAATTTTCTCTTTGGGGAAGAACATTCGTAAAAGTAACTTTTTGAAGAACTCATCTTTCACCCTAACTCACTACTTGAGATATAGATTAGGTATAAGGAATCATGGTTTTTAAATCCCAATAGACTAAGGGTAGTTCTACATACCTTGGAGAAGGAGATTGTGGAGAGAACTCTTGGAATAGGAACCCTAGCTTGATCTTCTATCAGGAATTGAGACTTGGGAGTTTGGGGGAGAAAGAGGAGGATTTTCAATCTCTCTATGAGAAATAATACAATCTAGGGTGTCTTAAGGTTAAAGGGATGGTTTCCAAAGAGATATAATGACTAAAATGCCCTTCGAATAAAGAGAGTTGGGGAAAATCTCGCCAGGGAAGGGCAAGGGGCGCTGCGAGGCCCATCACGCATCCCCAACCCCATGCCATGGTCTCCATAGCGCACTTCTAGCCCCCTGCAGTGGTCTCTATTGCGCCCTTTTGACAGTGCCTCACTAAATTGCCCATAACTACTTGGTCCGGACTCGGATTGACAAATGGTCAGTGGAGTTGGAAAGAAGACTCGAAAACCTTTAATTTGGTGGGTCATAGGCCATGTAACTTTTCATATAATGGGAGGAAGGATCATTTGAAGTTGACCCTTTAATGAACTTATACGAAAACTTAACCGGTAGAGAAACTTTCAACTTAAATTTGTGCTAGAGGTTCCTTAAGACATTAATTCACATCCTTTGCACTTCCGCCACACTTAGGAATTGATCTTACCACCAAGGTATAATAGAATTCATTGGGTTTAGGTCCGAATACATACTTAGAATGGTTCAAATCTTAGCCCAAAAACTTGGGGTGTTACAATATCTCCCCCTTGGGATCATTCATCCTCGGATGATGGTCATGGGAATAGGTAGAATCAAAACCTAAATTCATAGATGTTTTGGTAGTTTCCTTCGTGGAAGAGACTAACTCCTTCTCTAATTTGCTATCAACTGACTAGAATACTATTGTGGGTCTCATAGGACATCGAAAGGTGCGTAGACTTGAAAAATTGCATAGGAACATGGACTTGGCCTCTTTAAGCATGGAAAAGACAACTCTCTCCTGAAACTTACCTTACTCTTCATTGATTATCAAGGACATCATCCTCATATGGAATTTCATAATGTCCGAGGAAAAGAATCCATAGGCACGAGACACGTAGATATGAAATATTAACATGACTTTAGTATCTTATTTATCTGACATGGGTTCATAGAGCACGAATGACTTGGCATAGACTTGGACATAAGTCTCACTCACTCTGAAGTTACCAGACATGAAGCATGAGTTTATTGGGCAAGAAGTAAGAACAAGACTACTCTCCCCTTAAATAATATGATTGCCAAACTTTAAGCTTACCATTAGCTTTTTAACTACACCAACTCCTCTGAGTACCACACTTATCACTTACTACTTATAATTTTCTAATGTGCACATATAGATACTAAAGTCTAAGTCTAAGTGCATGCTTTCACCATGTTCAAGCCTAACTCAATTAACTCTTCTGCATCTAGAGTTATCCCCCAAGGATACTACTTCTTCTTTTTATCATGAAAATCACCCAATCTGGAGCTAGTGCAATGTCCACGTGTATATCAACACGACATTCAAGCCTATCGCTATAAAATCTCATAGATTCTTTGTAGTATACACTACCTAAATTCTCCCAGAGCACTCCTAGAATCAGCAATTACAAGAACTTCTACATGGAGTCCCACCATATATCACCCACCTACCCACTACACATAACTGATCATTATCTCGCATTTCATCCATACTTAACAACTCAGGTGACACAAGCACACTATAGTCACCACAAAAGGGAAAATATACTACAATATAAGCCGAAATCATTGAAGGAGTAGAGTGGGAGCATGAATATCAAGAATAAAAAGGGATATTGTGCAATCGGGACTTGTACTTATCGTGTTTCTAATCACTCAAGATGAGGCCTGAGAAATCAAGCATGACAAGCACGAATACTTCATATATCAAACACAGAAAGCATGCATAGTTAGTTGTTCTAAGTATAGATATGAAATAATTGTCCATCACCATCATAAGTGGACGTTCGTAAGGCTTAGTACAAAGAGATAATAAACACGAATTGTTTGAGAAATCTTATCTAAGAATATATATGACGTGGCATGATTTCACTAGCCATTAAGGAAATATCATGAGTTCATGGGACTGAGCATTCCGAGATACATGAGTGCATATACCGTGAGTTGTATACCCCAGAGTCTCAGAAGTATGAGGAGTGAATTGCTTGAATATTTGCGAAAGGGTCGAAAATTCTTAGATTTGTGGAGTAGGACTGGGATCATAGAGTAAGTTATTTCTTCTCATTCTGGGAACTGAGCCTGGACGTGAATCACCATGAAGTGCATGAGCCTCAGACATCAGCATGACGCTAATACGCATAACAGAGTAGAGTTTTATCTCGACTGAAGTACAAGCATATGTTGAGACAAAAATGGATCGGTGTTGCTATCCTAGCTCTTTTTTGGAACTCATCACTACCTGAAACTGTAACACCCCAAAATTCGATCCAGCTTTTAAACTTAAGAAATCTGAAATTCTGAACTTTCCAGAAATGACGGGTCCAAACCACGGACCGTGGTTTTAACCACGAGCCATGGAGTGGATCCGTGGTTTAAGTCTGCCAGGATCAGTCTCTGGTCTGAGAACCACGAGTTGGTCACAGACCGTAGTTCAGTCTACGTCCCGTCTTGTCAACTCATGGAACCAGACATGAGGGCCCACGAGTCAAAATGATAAACCATAGTTTGAATTACAAGTTCATCCTATTAACTCGTGGAACCTGATCAGAGACCAGATCAGTTCCCAGAGATGACGACTCGAGTCTATGACTCGTGATCTATTCTACGGGTCTGTCCTGTTGACCCATAGTTTGGCTTCTGTAGCTTGTTTTTTGGTTAGGAACGACGGATGGAAACCACGATCCGTGGTTTGGTCTACGGTTCGTGGGACCCATCCGTGGTCCCTGAAAGTCAACTTTTTCCAGCTTTTTCCTAATTACGTTCCAAGGTTATTTTAGTTATTACCCACCCTTTTAACTCCTGAATGATTTCATTTTGACTATTTCTAGAATGATTTTTACCCTCATTAGCCTAAGTCCCTTCTCATTACATCAAACAAGACCAAAATTAGAGAACTCAGTCAATGTTTGCAACCATCAATTTTATAATTAAAACTTGAAGGATTCAATGGATACATACATAATAATTAATTTTAAGAACAAATAATCAATACTCAATCATAATTCATACACCCATCGTGCACACACCCCATGATATGAATTTAGCTACTCATAATATTGAAAAAAGAAATTATACCATATGGGTCAACTTCAATTCCTTCCATAATAAAAAATCAAATTCAAATCTAAGATTTTTATATCTAACAATGGAGTTTTCACTAAAAGAAGAATAAGTCATAAGTGTACTTCTCTCTCGAAATGTACTACAAATTCTCTACCAAATCTGGAAATAGTTGAATGAAAAGTATTTTCACACATCCCCAAAAACGTCATTGAAAACCCCTAAATTTGCCTAAAATGTTTTTGGCAAAAATGTCCCTCGGGCCACTTGCATTAGACCTGCGCTAAACTTGCGGGCACAAGTCTTCATCTGCAGCCCGCATGTGCTGAAGTTGGTGGCCAGTTCTCTGTCTTGGACTTGTGTATTACCCGTGTTTCGAAGTTATGGACTTTTGGTTTGCAACTCCAGCGCAGGTTTCAATCTGCTGGACTTTAGTTCTGATCACCACTTGCGATACACTTGTGCCATGCAAGTGGCCTCTTGCATTTCGCAGATGCTCTTTTCAACTTGACTTTTTCTTTTGGCTCCTTTACTTGGGTTTTCTTGCCTTCTTTCCCTGCGTTTTGGGTTCCAATCCTTATTCAACTTCAAATTCTAGGAATGCCTACATACAAGAGATAAAAGGCATAAAATTCATCTAATAAGCACAAGATTAAGGCAATAATTCATGCTTAAGAGCTAAATAAGTTGGTAGATTACCAACGTATCAGTTCTATCACAGGAAATTGTGTAAATGCAAGTATACATGGTAAAAACATCCTCCAAAGAAGTGACTAACCTGGAGTCCTGTCCAGTCCCAAGCCACGACCTCGGTACTAAAATTTCATAATATACAGAAAAAACACTGAAATGGAGCGATAAAAGTAAAATCAACAGTGAAGGTTTACTCTACCACAAAAATCTCCCTTAATTCTATACTAAGGATCCCTAACCTAATCACATTAAGGCTTCAAGAAACTTAAACTAAAGATAAAACAGGAACTACTATTCTGCGGTCCCATAATGGCCAAATATTCGGAAAGAGTATTAAAGCCTAATTCTACCCTGCAACTTAAACCTAACATTCATGAAACTTATCAAATATACTATCTAAATAAGCTAAGTCTAAATAAAGTAAACCGCAACTTACCTCGGGGCCAATCGCAAACACGAATCGTCACTCAGGAGCCTTTCCCTTCTGACGTACCTCGAATCGCTACCACGCTATCACAAATATATTCGACAAATCAAAATGGGACTAATGAAATGCATATCAATATATAGAATTTTCGTCCAGAAATCAGGTCAAAAATTGACCCTCGGGGCCCATCGACAAAATAGAAAACAAACTTCGCAATTATATTCCCAATAACAAAATTTGGGCGCAAACGGGGAGCGATTTGGGGCTCAAAACAACCCCGAAGTTCACTATGATCAAAGGAGAATTTAAGTTATGAAATGATGGAAAAGAGACAGATAAATGCGTAAAACTAACGAGAATAAGCAAGGAAAAATAAGGAACTTACTCGGAATAGGTGAAGGTTAAGAATTCTTCAAGATTTATCTCATACGCTTAAAAGAGGATCAATCTTTGTCAAATTTAATGAAAATAACAAAGTTTGGAGTTTGAATACTGCCAAGGGTCCCCTTTTTTGTGAATACGGGGACCCCGCCGCGATCGTGAACATAAACCAAACATGCTACCCAACTGAAAATGGCATTCAGGACTCAACGTAATCATTGAAATGACCAATGGAGGTCATCTTGATAAAATGTTGACCGAAGTCAAAACTTTGCCATTTTTTCATAAAAGCCACCCAAGTACCCAAAATGAGTCTGAAAGCCTTGGGACCCGAACCAAAGGTCCCATTAGCCCAAAATCCACACTCCAGAATCTGAGCTTTAAAACTTCTATCACCTCGAAGATGAGGCGTAACCAGCGGAATTAGAGCAAAGCAGGAATCTGGACAAATTCTTATAGGCAACTCTATTGCACGATCTGGAGTATGAAAGAATGAGAAACATCTCATAAATACCCTGTAACCCCCTGATTATAATTGTGTGCACAACACATCCATAAGTAAGACTCTACTAGACACGGCTTCATAGACACTCTAGGATACTTGAACTTTGTGCTCTGATACCAAGTTTGTTATGACCCGAGACTAGGCCTTAGATATAACCAGCACCCAAAGTCATCACTGGACCGAGAGAATCATTTAGCTTACATCATGAGCATCCAACCAAAAGTGTGAAAGAAATCTTGCAAAAATCATAAAAGTAAATGCGAAAGTGAAACTCATTACATAAATATTTAAGTCTTTAAAACATGAATATGGAAGAATTCCCAAAAGACTGAAGAAAACTAAAAACATCTACAATGACATCAACATAGTTCTACGAAACCTCTAAATAACCTGAGTCAATAACTATGCTAGGACAAGGCTATGACGATACCATAAAAATAAGAACAATGTCTGACATAAAAGTGAACTACACCATCCAAAAGATGGAGGATTCACAGATAGTTGATACGTCAAGTCCTAGCGCTGCACAGAATCGCAAACGTACGCCTTCTAACCTACATCATGAAATAATGTAGCGTCCAAGATGGTTAATACAATGGAATGTATTGGTATGTAAAAAGGGGGAGGGAAGCACAACATAAAATATATATATGAAACTGAAACTGTGTTGAATAGGAGGACATAAAACAGTAACTGAATAAGAGACAGATTAACATTATTTACTTTAATTTTAAACTAGATTATTTGACCAACATCATGTACATAAAACACCACGGGCTATGTGGGTCCAATCAACACCCGACCGACTGAGCCCTAATTCATGTTTGCCGCATGGACCGAGATCTAGCTGAATAACATCAGCTGAGCATGCATAAATCCTCATAGAGGAAATCATCTGAGGTGCCCGAATTTACGGAACAACCAACCCAACGTTGGTAAAACGTGATTTTGGGTAGTGAACCAATGCAAGTCCACCCTCTCTCGGTCAATCATCTAATTCTCTTAAGCCCATATTTTACTCGTTCTTCTCATCTATCATCTTTCAAAAGGTTGCATCTTTTATATCATTAACCATTCGTTCAACATGAAAGAATTTATATCTATTGGTATCGTCATACCAAGACTTGCAAGTCTAAATGTTCATCTATCTAAACATTAACATGGAGGTTTTTAAGGATTCCAATGTCTCATGAGCAACGATTATACTTCATACAAGTTATTGAAGATCATTCAAAAACACTAGTTAAAACCTTGATAATGAAACAATGATAAAGTAGTTCAAGACCCCCAATAAAACATCTTTAAAATCATGGTTATCTCAAATGGGTTATAGATTTGCAACTAAAAATGGAATTTCATCAATAAACTTAACTTGACATAATCATCTCATTCTCAACCCAAAATATGAATTTAAAGAACAATTGTAACAACCCAAAACACAATTCAGAACAATGAAGTAGAAAATTTTTCTTTCGGAAAGAACATTCATAAAAGTAACTTTTTAAAGAACTCATCTTTCACCCTAACTCACTACTTGAGATATAAATTAGGTATAAGGAATCATGGTTTTGAAATCTCAATAGACTTAGGGTAGTTCTACATACCTTGGCGAAGGAGATTGTAGAGAGAACTCTTGGAATAGGAACCCTAGCTTGATCTTCTCTTAGAAATTGAGACTTGGGAGTTTGGGGGAGAAAGGGGAGGGTTTCCAGTCGCTCCATGAGAAATAAGACGAGCTGGGGATTTTAAAGTTAAAGGGACAGTTTCCAGAGAGATATAATGACTAAAACACCCTTAAAATCAGTGTTTTGGACGGCGAAAGGCGACACAAGGCGACAAGGCTCTGCCTCGCCACGCGGCAAGGCGAGCGGCGAGGCGCTCGCCTTTTTGAAGTGCGGCGCCAATTAATACCAAAAAATTAAAATATTTAATTGCACATATAAATAATCAAAATCTCAATAGCAATAATATATTAGCAAATATTTCAATTCAAAAACTAAAAATAGATAGTTCATAGTAGCAAATATTTTATTAGATTGAGACGCCATTGAAATTATTGTTAATGATCAACAATTACGATATTAATTACTAATTAGTATATTATATAACTAAATTAGAGAAAAAAAACCGAGGAACAAAAGAAGAGAAAAACAGAGGAAGAAAAGAAGAGAAAAAAATAGAGGAAGAAAAGAAGAGTTAAAAAACAGAGGAAGAAGTGAAAAATCAGAGGAAGAAGAAGAAGAAAGTAGAAAAAGAAATCAGAATATGAAGTAGAAGAAGAAAGTAGAAGAAGAAATAGAAAAAGAAAAGAAAAAGAGTTACTTACCTATGGAGAAGTCGGACTGTCGGAGACTCGCCGGAGCTGGCCGGCCGGAGTCTGAACTCTGAAGTTGTTGCGTCTGAGTTACCCGTCGCCGCAGTCACAAGATTTCAAGGGAAATATGGAAACAAACCTAAAAATACCTTTTATCTCTTAAAAAACCCTAATTTTTTTAAAAAAATTAAAAGGCGTCGCCTTTTATCGCCGTCGCCGTCGCCTCGCCACATCGCCATGGCGTCGCCACATCGCCATGGCATCGCCTTTTCGATCTGCAGTCGCCACGCAGCCTAGAGGCGAGATGTCGTCGCCTCGCCTCGCCACGTCGCCAAGGCGATAAGGCGATCGCCTTTAATAACACTGCTTAAAATATAGAGAGTTGAGGAAAATCTCATCTGGGAAGGGCAGGGGCGCGCCGCGAGGCCCATCGCGCATCCCTAGCCCCGTGTCACAGTATCCATAGAGCACTTCCAGCCCCGTGCCGCGGTCTCCATCATGCCATTTGGATAGTGCCTCACTAAATTGCCCATAACTTCTTGCTCCAGACTCGAATTGGCGAACGATCGATGGCGTTGAAAAGAAGACTCAAAAATCTTTAATTTGGTGGGTCATGGGCCATGTAACTCTTCATATAATGGGAGGAATGATCGTTAGAAGTTGACCTTGAATGAACTTATACGAAAACTTAACCGGTAGAGAAGTTTTCAACTAAACTTTGTGCTAGAGGTTCCTTAAGACCTTAACTTACATCCATTGAACTTTCCACACTTAAGAATTGATTTTAACACCTAGGTACAATAGAATTCATTGGGTTCAGGTCTGACTACACACTTAGAACGGTTCAAATCTTAGCCCAAAAACTTGGGGTGTTACATAGACCATCAAAATGTAGACTTGAAACTTGAAAGAGTCATTGTTATCAGAGGCGAAAAGCATGGGAACACCAAGTGCGCTAGATTTTTAAGCACAAAGTTGCAATTAACGAGACTTAAATGAAGAAAGGTGCAGATGAAAAAAATATATTCAAAAATACCTATACCTAATGCAAGAAAAATAACTACAAGCATAAAAAAGATTTAATTATATGGACAAATGAACTGACAAAGCTACAATCAATTGAAACATATGAACTAAAAGATCATGTCAATCAATTTCAAAGATCAATTTAAATTTCTGATTCAGGTCTAGTGGCTAGTATTCTTACACTAACTTTCTATATTCCCTAGTCTAGTCACTATATACAGAACCTATATATAACTTTCCTAGTTGTAATTATTGTTTGGTTGGAAAACATGAATAATGAGGTACACGCCTAAGTACCTTGGTGCATGCACAGAAGTAACATTTAAATAGGCGAGGCGACCCACCTGTGTTGCACCTAACTTCAGTGTGCTTTAACCACACTAGAGTACGAGTAATAATAACATAGGCGTCTGTTCCCCTGTTTTAGTCTTTCAGAAAGCAGGTACTAATGCTTCTCAAAGTCTGTTTGCAAGCATGTAAGCATATAACCAAGAAAAGAAAAGAGGAATATATTAAAGTACTGGTTCTGCAGTCATATATATGAGACAAATAGCAGTAAAAATCTCTGGTGCATATTAATGAGTCACCAAAGGCTGCAAGGGATCAGCAATGGCAGACTTGTCTGACTAAAATTTCTGCTGCTGTATTCGGACATAATGAAACATGGTCCGACTTTCAAGAAAAGAAGAAAACTGAAAAATCTAGCCCCGTTAAGAAACCAGTTAGCAGGAAATGGACCCTGGCATGTCTCATTGAGGTTAGGTTTGCTACTTTGCCACAAATGTAATAACGGTGAATAGAAAGCCAAAAGTAGATATACTTGTATGTGTGTCTATATACAAACAAACGAAAAAAGAAAATTGTTAGAAGTGACACTAATTGTAATGGAAAAAGACTGCCCTAACATCACCTTTATCATCTTCAGGAATCAATACATCAAAATCACTGACAGTCCATTCAGCAGTAGCCCCTTGGCTGCTAACATATATTTCTGTACCAACATTAAGTGAAGACCATACACGCTTTGCTGGTTTGGTTCCCGGATCCTGTGTAAGAAAGATCAGAAGGAATCAGTTGTCTCTCTGTATATCCAGAATAGACCATCTACCACAGTACTGCAGCAGTGTATATCAGCCATTAATCTATACACGAAGAGGCAGATGCAATATAATTTAAATGGGTTCAACTGAACCCAATATCTTTTCCACAGAGTGAGTGTGCATGCATTAATATACATAAATTATATAAATTTGTTTTTCAGTATATATTTTGTGTATACAGCAACAACAATGTTGGAGAAAAGAACAGATATTGACAAAGAAAGAAATGATCAGAGGAACTCGATTAAGTGCACATTTTTATTGAAATATTGACTGCCATATATATACAAGACTTCATAACTGAAAAGCTAAAGAAAAGGAGTAAAATAAGCTAATCATTATCTCTAACTATAGCCTAAAAGGTAGCAACAGAAAAGATCTGATTCTGCCGCAACATTGTGGCCTTATTTTTCTGAACTAAATCCTACTTTTAAGCTGAATTTGAATTACAGCAGAAAACTACAACTAATCTCCAGCTTTTGAGGCACTAGTTTCAACACTCCTCCTTAACTCAAGAGCAGCAACACCAAGTCTTTCTCTGAGAAACTCAAATCTTGCTCTAGGTAGAGCCTTGGTTAAGATATCAGCATTCTGGAAATCAGTTTTGCAGTGCACTAAGTTCACATCTCCATTCTTTTGCACCTCCCTCAAGAAATAAAGCTTGATCTTGAAATGTTGTCTTTCCATGTGAAACAGGATTATTTGCAATTGAAATTGCAGCTTGATTATCAACAAGGATTACAGTGCTCTTCTTTTCCTCCATGTACAAATCTGACAGTAGCCTCCGAATCCAAAGGGCTTGATTCACAGCTGACGCAGCTGCAATGTACTCTGCTTCAGCTGTAGATTGAGCCACAATATCTTGCTTCTTTGAACACCAAGTGAATATTCCAGAACCAAAACTAAAATAGTAACCTGAGGTGCTTCTCATATCATCTGAGCTACCAGCCCAATCACTATCAGAAAATCCATGAAACTGAAAATCTTATGCCTTTTTGAACATTATGTCAAAATTAATAGTACCTTTAACATATCTAATCACACGTTTAGCTGCTTGAAAATGAATTTCGTTTGCACAATGCATATATCTTGAAAGTAAACTCACAGCATAAACAATATCCGGCCTCGTTGCAGTCAAGTACATTAGGCAACCTATCAGGCTCCTATAAAGTCCTTCATCAACCTTTTCGGCTCCATCTTCCTTGCAAAACTTCTCCTTTTGATTCATAGGAGTTGTTATAGACTTGCAATCTTCCATTTTGAACTTTTTGAGGATTTCTTTAGCATATTTCTGCTGGCATATGAAGATTTCATGACATTTTTGCTGCACTTCCATTCCAAGGAAGTAGAACATTGCACCAAGGTCTGTCATCTCAAAAACATCCATCATTTCAGTCTTGAACAGATTGATCAAGTCCAAATTGCTATCTGTAACTAGCAAGTCATCTACATACAAAGAGACAATGGTTAAATCAGAATCTTCTTTTCTAATATAGAGCGTAGACTCGCTGAGACTTTTTTGAAAGCCTAAGCTAAGAAGATGAGCATCAATTCTTCTATACCAAGATCTAGGAGCTTGTTTCAAACCATACAACGCCTTCTTTAGCAGATACACCTTGTCTTCGTTGCCTTCGATAGAAAAACCTTCAGGTTGTTCTACAAATATTTCTTCTTCAAGGTAGCCATTTAGGAAGGCGGATTTCACATCAAGCTGGTGGATCTTCCATCCTTGTTGAGCTGCTAAGGCTAACAACATTCTTATCGTATCCAAACGGGCGACAGGAGCAAAAGTTTCTGAAAAATCTACTCCAAACATTTGTGCATACCCTTTTACAACCAACCTGGCCTTGTACTTGTTTATAGAACCATCAGGATTGAGCTTAGTTCTATAAACCCACTTGACTCTAATAGCCTTCTGCGATGGTCTGTCAACCAGCTCCCATGTGTTATTCTTTTCTATCATTTTGAGCTCCTCCTGCATTGCATATCTCCATTCCTCATCTTTAGCAGCCTCTACAAATCCTGCAGGTTCTAATATTGCAACATTACACCTGATATATATCAGAAAGTGTTCTTGTGCCTCTAACAGGTATATCATCAACATCTTCATCTATAAATTCTAGATTTTTTGGTTTTTCATCATCTTCCCAGCTCCAGGTGTCATTCTCTACGAACTTGACGTCCCTGCTAACAATGAGTTTGTCATTTTGAGGTTGATAGATCCTGTAAGCTTTTGAGAGACTGCTATATCCTACAAAAATTTCAGGTTCAGCCTTCTTATCCAGCTTATCTCTTTTCACCTGAGGTACATATGAAAAGCAAAGACAACCAAATATTTTCAGATTGGTTAGCAAAGGTTTGTAACCAAACCAAGCCTCAAATGGTGTCTTCTTTTCCAAGGCCTTAGTTGGCAATCTGATTAGCAGAAATACTGCTGTACTTGCAGCTTCAGCCCAAAATTTCTTTGGCAGCCCTTTCTCATGGACCAAACACCTTGTCATCTGCATTAGCGTCCTATTTTTCCTTTCTGCTACTCCGTTTTGTTGAGGAGTATAGGGTGCTGTTAGCTGATGCTCAATTCCTGCTTCATTACAAAACTTGTTGAACTTTTCTGAAGTATACTCGGTTCCATTATCTGTTCTTATCACCTGAATTCTGCAACCACTTTGATTTTCCACAAAAGCCTTAAATTTCCAGAATACATCAGCGACCTCAGATTTAAAATTCAAAAAATAAATCCAACAATATCTGGTACAATCATCAATAAAGGCAATATAGTACTTACTACCCATTAAAGATGGTGTTTTCTGAGGTCCGCCTACATCTGTGTGAACAAGTTGCAGCTTATTCTTGGCCCTCCATGATGAATTCTGAAAAGGAAGCCTTGTTTGCTTCCCGTATTGACAAGCTTCACAAGCAGGCAGGTTTTTCTCAAGGCTCGGGAGACCTTCTGCGAGTTGATTTTCTTTCAGGAAGAGTATGGCATCATGATGAAAATGTCCGAGTCTTTTGTGCCATAACTCGGAGTTATTTTCCAACTGGACATCTGCTGCTTGCTCCTCGTCCAACAGGTTCAAGGCAAAACTTTTTCCTCTCATCTTGACCTTGAACATCTCCTTATTATCAGAATCCATGATGACACATGCTTTTTCTTCGAACAACACTTTGAAACCATTTTCAAGTAGCTGCCCAACACTTAAGAGGTTTTGATCAAGATCAGGAACAAAAAGAACATCAGTTATAAGTTTCAAACCTGTAAGGCTTTCAATTCCAACTGTTCCTCTGCCTTTCTGATAAGTCGGTAATCTACCAACTTATTGAACCTATATCCATGAATTATTGCTATGTTTTGAATCGATTTAAAGGTTCTTATGGCCTTTATTGATGTCTATGCAGGTACTTTGGATGGAAGAGGAAAAACAAGGATATGGACCCAAAAAGAGCCAAAAAGGAGCTAAGTGTGAAGAATTGAGAAAAACTGGAGAATCTGCCAGGAGGTGCGGTGGTTGTGCGACACGCACAAGCCGAGGTGCGGTTCGCACCTCCTCCGCATGAAGCTGCAAAGATGACTGAAGATTCTGCTAAGGAGTGCGGTCGCCATGCGACGCGCACATCCCGTGGTGCGATTCGCACAAAGCTTACCTTTGCGGCTGAAGTCACTGGTCAATCTGAAGCAGGTGCGCGACGCGCACACTGCGACGTGCGAACCGCACGTCACATTACACACCACCCGGAGGTCAATTTTGTCCTAAATTTATGTGACGATTTGGGAACATATAAAAGGCAATTTTAGGCTTATTTTATATATACAATTTTTGCAGAAAATTTCAGAGAGAGAACTTGGAGATATTTTTGGCTTGTAAACATTTTCTCCATCTCCATTGAGAGAGGATTTTCAATCCAATCTTTTGGTTAACAAATTGTGTGCCTAATTTGACTCTAGAACTTGAGAATCAACTACAATGGATGGGAATTTGATTTACCCAGCTGGTATATCTTCTCCCCCTTCTATGAGTGGCTAATTTCTCTTGTCTAGGGGTGTATTGATGATGGGTGCTTAGCTAATGGGTGTGGGTGTTGTTAATTCACTTTTATAATTGCTTATCTGATATGGGTCTAGTAATTTCACCATGTTTTAATCTAAAATTTATGGTTGCAAACATGAATTTACCTTACTTGGCTATATAATTGCTCGAGAGAGAATTTTGTAGTTGTGGATGTGAAATTGCTAGTGGGTACTTGGGAATCCACTTAGATTGGAGGCTAGACATAGCTCCAATCGCGGAATCTCCCATTTAAGGGTCCGAGCTAGAGATAGGACGACCTCCCCAAGCAAATGTTGGTTGGTTATTTAGCACACCGAATGATGTTCTAACTGAAATCATCGGATATGTGGATGTTGATCGAGAGATAACATTCCACACCCATAACCAAACCTACCCGTGTCAATAGGTGAAAATTTAAGTGAATTAGTGATTACCCTATCCTCTAGCGAATGCCCCATTGGAAATGCACCCCTAGTCATCTAGTTCTTATTGGTACACCCATCTTGATTTTATAGCTTTTTATTGAATTGAGTTAGTAGTGACAACTTTCCCAATTCCCCCATTTTATTGCTTTGGTTTTGTTGAACAACTATTCTCACTTTGAAATCGCTTCGCACAATCTCTCACTAGCTAAATCAGGTCCCTTGGGTACGACCCCGACACTCGTTGGGAGTTTATAAATTTTGTTTTGACTACGCGATTGTCGTGGCCTCCTAATTGGAGAGCACGATTTGAGCGCTTATCAAAATGGCGTCGTTGCCGGGGACTTGAGTATTAGCTAGTTTTTGATTGTTGTTGTGAAGTCAACTTAAGAGTGCTTGTTTTCTTTTACTTTTTGTTTTTTGTGTGTTGATTGAGTAGGCCGGCTATGGACAAAGCCGTGGATAATGAGAGCATTGGCGGCTTCGACAACGCCAACGCTGCTGAGCCTATGATGCACGGAGGTGTAGGTGCAAACCGTCTATCCCCTACGGTGGGAAATGTTGTCTTCCACGTGACACCATGCTCCACCTGATTCAAATGAAGGGGCTATTTAGTGGAGCTGCCCATGAGGACGCCAACCGGCATATTCGGAACTTCGTGGAGATTTGCCAACCATACATCATCCACAATATCTCCCAAGAGTCCATCCGATTGCGCCTATTCCCTTTCTCTTTGACGGGGGAAGCCACGGCGTGGTTGGAAGAATTGCCGGATGGATCCATCACATCTTGGGCCGAGTTGGTTGAAGCGTTCACTTCAAGGTTCTTTCCTCCATCTCGCATGATGAAACTCCGAGACGAGATTACTAACTTCAAGCAACTCCCTGATGAGCCCTTACATGAGGTTTGGCTACGATTCAAGAAGAAGCTTCTCTTGTGTCCAAACCATGAATTGTCAAACAATGTGTTGTTACAAAGCTTCTACCGGTCATTGAACTCCGTGAACAAATCGTTGGCCGATAATCTTGGAGGTGGCACCTTTATGGACCTTGAGTTTCACATTGCCCCAGTGCTATTAGAACGAATGACCAAGACCAATCAAGCTTGGCATACGAGAGAGGCAGAGGTGTCGACTTCGGGAACGCCCTCAACAATCTTGACAAATGAAACAAGGAGAAAAGATGAGGAGCAAGATGAAGCTTTGGCTAAAATGATGACACAAATCGATTTGATGGCCAAGCATGTGATGGGAGCTGGTGTTAAGAAGGTGAATGCAGTGAGTACACTAGAGATTAAGGTGAATGATGTTGAGCTTATGACTGAGATTGATGGTAAGCTATGCTACGTGTCAGCGGGTTCTCGCCCCGGGTATTATCCCCCGAGGGAGGAGAATCAAGGTTGGATTAGAGACAGAGAGGGATGGAAATTGGCGTGAAAGAGATAAGGATGGTGACCGCTTCAATCACCAGAGCTCGAATCCTTACATCCCCAAAACAAATCTGATTCTCTCTACCAACCGGGCACAAGCAACCCCGGACAATCCAAGTTAGAGGACATGTTGTCCTTGGTTCTTAAGAAGGTGGATACGACAAACTCGGGAGTTAGTGAGCTAAAGAGTGAGGTTTCTACACTTCACCAAACAGTGAGCTCCCATAGTGCTTCGATCAAACACCTTGAAGCCCAAATGACCCACCTATCAAGCCAAATGAACCCACGGATGAAGGGAACGCTGCTTAGCGACACCGTCAACAACCCCAAAAATGAATGAGGATTGAGATAATATCGTCGTGCCGCGACGTTAAATAAAGCGCTACTTGGGAGGCAACCCAAGTTTCTTTCTTTGTTTTGGTTATTGTTTGTTGTTTTTGATGTTCTGTAAGGAATGCATGGAATGGAGAACTCACGAAGGGAAAGCAAGGCAAAAAGGTGTTGTGCGGTGGACTGTGCGGACCGCACAAGCAATTGTGCGTGTCGCACAGCCAATCACATACCAAAACAAACGGCCTGGAGATAAATTGAAAAAAAAGTTGGAGGTGACGTGCGCTGGGCTGTGCGGACCGCACAAGCCCAAGTGCGTGTCGCACCTTCATCGCACAAGGAAACAGATGCCTGGGCAAACCCAGGGGAGAAAAAGGGGCATGTGCGATACGCCATGCGGTCCGCACCTTGCCTGGTGCGAATCGCATGTCGCGGCGCACAGGAGGTAAATTTGAATATTTAATTGACCTAATCCGTTGACCAATCCGACCCAGAGACGACCCGGCCGACTCTTCTTCTTCTTTTTCTATTAAATCCGCCTCTCTTCTTTTTCCAACATCTTTCTCCACAACTCTCAAAATCCTCCACCAAAATTCTCTCCAAGCCCCTCAAACTCCCACAAAATCTTCTCTTCTCACCCAATCTTCTCCACCACTTCTCCACGTCGCCGCCGTCATTCTCCGGGAGGTCTTGTGGGTCACCATTGTTGGAATTCAAAAAGCTTCGATTTTCGTTCTTCCCTTCGTAATCTTCACTTATGGTAAGTTCCCCGACGTCAAATAGTTGTTTTTATGATTACTGGGAACTCATATTGTGAAGCATGCTTAGTAGATTGGCCATGTTGATTTTGGGCGAGATCCGAAAATTTTGGGTCCCCAATTTTGAGTTGTAATGATGAATTCTCTTAATGTCAACTTGGTAGATTGTAAATTTTAACTATGCATGTTGATTGGTAATAATGTTTAGCCTTAATATCTGTGATGGGGTGAAGTCTTGAGTAACCCACTTGTGACTAGTGCTTGATTTGGCCCGATGATAGATTGGGTGACGTCGTTCTTAAGGGCAAGTCGTCGGTAGTCACGAGGTTTTGATTGATAATTGATAATTGAGGTTGAATGTTGTTGATTGTATGCCCATGATCCTTATTGAAAATCTAGTTGGGTTATATGATCTTGTGCGGGGAGGAGGTTATTGCTGATATGCTATTGGTGCCCATTGTTGCAAGGAGGGCTTTATGTTCCCGATGATAGACGGGGTAACGTCCATCTTAAGGGAAGTCGTTGAGTCCTTTCTTGTTGGTTATGTGTTAATGGAAATCCGGGGAAGTCTGAGTACTCGGAAGTTATGGTCATGAACCCCCCTTTTGCCCCCCCTTGTTGTTGTGAATTGGTTGTGTGTGGTGCTAAGTGCTGAAGCACTTCTTGCTCTATGGATCATATGCGTAACTCACAAGAACACAAGGAACCAAAAATTTCAACTGTGTCTTTGTGCGTTTCGCATACGATGCATAGATCTTGATGTGCGGGTCGCACAAGGCGCCGCACCAAGTTGAAAAGAAAGTGCAGAACACTGATTTGAGGGGTGAAACTTGGTGCGACACGCACTTCTGATGGTGCGGATCGCACCAGCGTCGCACCTCAGTAGAAAAATTTCCTGAAGGTTCTGTTGGCTTGTGCGACAGCACATGCGACACGCATTCTTCCTAGTGCGTTTCGCATGTGGTACGCACAAGACAACAGACACCTACTTTGCTTTCTAATTTGTTGCATTCCACCCTTCGCAAATTTTGTTTTGTTTTTGGCTCACAATCTTTGGATGCAGACTATGTCTTCTAGCAGGAGAAACCCTGGAAACCAAGCAAGGCAAAGATCAACCGCAGATGAAGCAAGGCTCCGCTTTGGGGTAGAGGGCATGAGAACCTACTACACCCGGGATAAAAACAGAACTTTTAATGTGGAGCAGAGCTTTAATCTAGGGGAGGTTGGTGACGAGCTACCCAATATGCACCACCAGTTTGCTACTAGAGGGTGACAGCCATTTCAAGATGTACCCGGGGGATACTATGAAGAAATAGTTCGCGAATTCTTTGCGGCTTACCAAGCCATACAGGATTCCAAAGGCTATAAAGGCCCCAAAGACAAGTTCCCCAATCTTGATGTTGTCACTGTCAGAGGCAAGAAAAGTGTATGTCACGCCCGCTACAATCAATGCTATATATTGGGGACACCCAATTGACCCTGCACCAGCCCTGATGGCTAGAATGACTGCTGACTTCAAGCAAAATCAAGAGACTGCTCGCACCATTGCTCTAGGCACCCCTGTGTGGTCCACCATAGGAGACGATATACCGAGGAGATCATTGGTATTTGAGGCGCGGCTTTGGTATGATCTAGTGTGCAACCGTATTCTCCCCTCTCAAAATGACCAAAAGATAACTCAAGAGGGTGCCATTCTAATTGAGGCCATCATGACGGGGGAGCATGTAAGCTTTGGAGAGGTGGCTGCAATGGTAATCCGGAGGAAAGCTTGTCGCGAAAATGACTCCTTCCCTTTCCCGATCCTGATCACTAAGTTGTGTGCTAAAGCGGATATTCCTATTCTCCCCTGCGACAAATTCACTCATGCCATCGGGGTCATCGATCTTGATAAGAAGACAGACAGGGATGCCCCCAGATTCAAGAGGCAAAGGACGGAGCAGATGAGTGAGATTGACAGTGACGAGCCTAGTGCTAGAGCAGGCATTTCTTCCCCCTCTCGGGACACTTCGGAGGCACGCCCACATACCCCCGCACCCTCTATGACAAAGAGTGGTCTTCAAGATATGGTCGACAGACTTAGCCACAAAACTACCCGGAATGATCAACAGGGCGGTCAAGAGTGCAGTGAAGGGGGTGGTTGATAGTCTGAACACGTTGTGCAAGCGGGTTGATGTTATGGAAGGGGCAATCTCAAAGCTCCGGAAAGATATTGACAAGTCCAAAGGCAAAGATCCGGTAGTGGAAGCTGATTTGACCACATTGCCTCCACCCAGGAGGATTCCCCGCCCGTTGGATGACTTGTTTGCTTCATATGCATCCGAGGAGCTGCCCGGTCATGCTGAGCAAGAGCTGGATGATGATGAGAACCCCGAGTTTCAGAGAGTGCTTCATGACTCCACATTTTCGGCAAACTCTCGAAGGGGTGGTGCTGGCCCAAGTGGGAAGAATGTTGAAGAAGAAGTTGCTCCTGATGATGGTGATGATGAGGACTAGATCCTCCAGGGAGTTCCACCCTTTTCCCATTGCACTATGAGCACTGAGGGCAATGCTCCTTTTATGGGGAGGAGTGGCTTTACTTACTTGCTTTTTGGTGCCCGTGAGTGGGCTTGAGACAATTTATTGCCCTTGTCGGGCCTAGTTGACTATTCTACTTAGTTTTATTTGGCCCTTGTCGGGCACATTTTGGATAATTGATTCTAATGCTATTATTTTTCTTTTCTATAGATTATGTTTTCGTTTTACTTTGAGCTTAATTGTGCCCTCGACGGGCTTGATGTTTTTATTGATGGTGTGCCGAGTTGGTCTTACATGCCCCATTGTTCCACTACCCGTGCCTTGCAAATGCGCTAAATGCCTACGCCGGGGCTTGTTCTTGAATGATTCATGAGCGCGAAAAATTGTGGATCACCTTGTTCATAGTAGAGTAGAAATAAACTCCGAGGGTTTTCTTAATACTACGGTGCTTTCCCAAGGAACAAAAGTTTTGATTATTTTCTTTTTCTTCTCTTTAGTTTTTGTGTGTCGAACCGGGTTGGTGTTTCCCTATGATAGATTGAGAGGCGACTTTTTTAAGGGAAAATGTCAAGTTTTAGTTTAGAATTGAGTCCGTAAGTGCTTGTCTCGAAATGGGTGGCTGTGCGGTGGCCGTAAGTCCAGGAGGTGCGGTGGCTGTGCGACACGCACAAGCCGAGGTGCGGTTCGCACCTCCTCTGCATGAAGCTGCAAAGATGACTGAAGATTCTGCTAAGGAGTGCGGTCACCATGCGACTCGCACATCCCGTGGTGCGAAAAACACCACCTTCGTACAAAGCTTACCTATGCGGCTGAAGTCACTGGTCAATCTGAAGCAGGTGTGCGAACCGCACATTGCGACGTGCGAACCGCACGTCGCGTTGCACACCACCCGGAGGGCAATTTTGTCCTAAATTTATGTGACGATTTGGGAACATATAAAAGGCAATTTTAGGCTTATTTTATATATACAATTTTTGCAAAAAATTTCAAAGAGAGAACTTGGATATATTTTTGGCTTGTAAACATTTTCTCCATCTCCATTGAGAGAGGGTTTTCAATCCAATCTTTTGGTTAATAAATTGTGTGCCTAATTTGACTCTAGAACTTGAGAATCAACTACAATGGATGGGAATTTGATTTACCCAGCTGGTATATCTTCTCCCCCTTCTATGAGTGGCTAATTTCTCTTGTCTAGGGGTGTATTGATGATGGGTGCTTAGCTAATGGGTGTGGGTGTTGTTAATTCACTTTTATAATTGCTTATCTGATATGGGTCTAGTAATTTCACCATGTTTTAATCTAAAATTTATGGTTGCAAACATGAATTTACCTTACTAGGCTATGTAATTGCTCGAGAGAGAATTTTGTAGTTGTGGATGTGAAATTGCTAGTGGGTACTTGGGAATCCACTTAGATTGGAGGCTAGACATAGCTCCAATCGCGGAATCTCCCATTTAAGGGTCCGAGCTAGAGATAGGACGACCTCCCCAAGCAAATGTTGGTTGGTTATTTAGCACACCGAATGATGTTCTAACTGAAATCATCGGATATGTGGATGTTGATCGAGAGATAACATTCCACACCCATAACCAACGCTACCCGTGTCAATAGGTGAAAATTTAAGTGAATTAGTGATTACCCTATCCTATAGTGAATGCCCCATCGGAAATGCACCCCTAGTCATCTAGTTCTTATTGGTACACCCATCTTGATTTTATAGCTTTTTATTGAATTGAGTTAGTAGTGACAACTTTCCCAATTCCCCCCACTTTATTGCTTTGGTTTTGTTGAACAACTATTCTCACTTTGAAATCGCTTCGCACAATCTCTCACTAGTTAAATCAGGTCCCTTGGGTACGACCCTGACACTCGTTGGGAGTTTATAAATTTTGTTTTGACGCGATCGCCGTGGCCTCCTAATTGGAGAGCACGATTTGAGCGTTTATCACTTTCGCATTAAGATAGTCTCCATTTCCAATTCTGAATTTGCGATTAACAGATCTATCTAGATCTTTGAAGAGCTCTTGATCTGAGGTCATGTGATTTGTGCATCCGCTATCAATTAACCAACATTCAGAAGTGCTTTTGCTAGCAAAACAAGTTGCTACAAACAATTGCTCTTCTTCATATTGATTTACTGCAGCCTTCGCTTCTTCTTGTTGCAATTGTGACTTGCATACCCTCTCCACATGGCCTATTTGACCACATTTGTTGCACTTGACATCTGGTCTCCACCAACATTTTTGTTGAGAGTGATTTGTCTTTTTGCGATGAGGGCAGGGTGGATGACTTCCTCCCTGATTGTTGTAATTATTGCCCGGCCTTGCCTTCTTGTTCTTTTTCCTTCCCTTGTATGACTCGTTCTGTGATTTAGCTTGAAAAGCACCTTCAACAGAACCTTCTTTCCTCATTATTCTCCATTACTCCAATGCCTGCAAAGCTTTAACAAGTTCTGCCAAGGTAACGCTCAACAGATCCTTAGAATTCTCTAATGAAGAGATTGTGGCTTCATATTTCTCAGGAAGTGTAACAAGAATTTTTTGAACAATTCTTTCATCAGTGAAATCCTTACCAAACAATCTCACCTTGTTGGCCAAGTCGAGTAGCTGATCTGCATAATCTTTTATAGTTTCTGATTCTTTCATTCTCTTCATTTCAAATTCCCGAATCAGATTCATCACTTGCATATTCTGCACTCTTTCATTTCCTTGGTATTCCTTTTTTAGATACTCCCAAATTTTTGCAGCAGACTTCATTTGCATAATTCTGGTAAGAATTGAAGGGGATACTGCAGAGAAAAGGCAAGCTTTGGCTTTGGCTTTCCTTGTCTTTTTCTCCTTGTGATTTTTCATCTGATTCACTGTTGGATTATCTCCAAGAGGAGTTACTTCGTAGTCCTCTTATACTGCTTCCCAGAGATCCAGTGCTTCAAGATGAACCGTCATTCTAATTGCCCAAGCTTGATAATTCTCACCATTGAAGACTGGTGGAGTTAAGAAGCTTGTTTCAGAATTCATTTTCTCTAAAGTATTTAAGACAATAGTTCAAAGAATGGTTGTATATGGTTCACTCTCTTCTCACAGGTCCCTCAAGATGGCAATGCTCCGATACCAATTTGTTGGAGAAAAGAACAGATATTGACAAAGAAAGAAAAGAACAGAGGAACTCGATTAAGTGCACATTTTTATTGAAATATTGACTGCCATATATATATATAAGACTTCATAACTGAAAAGCTAAAGAAAAGGAGTAAAATAAGCTAATCATTATCTCTAACTATAGCCTAAAAAGTAGCAACAGAAAAGATCTGATTCTGCCGCAACATTGTGGCCTTATATTTCTGAACTAAATCCTACTTTTAAGCTGAATTTGAATTACAGCAGAAAACTACAACTAATCTCCAGCTTTTGAGGCACTAGTTTCAACAAACAACAACAACATGCCCAGTGAAATCCCACAAGTAAGGTCGGGGGGGTAGAGTGTACGCAAACCTTACCACTACCTCGTGGAAGTAGAGAGGCTGTTTCCAAAAGACCCTCGGCTCAAGTGTAGCAATTCCAAGTACAAAGGAGAAGGAAACCGTGACAAAAAATATAGCAACTAGAGAAACAGTACAAAGTTTACAAGAAAGAAACAAGAACAACAACAAAATAGTACGATAATCGAGACACAATAGACAACAGACTATGGTAGATATCACAAGTAAGGACTACAATACTACGGCTAGTACAACAACAAACACCTACAAGCCTAACGCCTCGAAAAGCACAACAACACTCCTTCCCTACTAACCGTCTACCCTAACACGCGTCCTCCACACCCTCCTATCTAAGGTCATGTCCTCAATAACATGAAGTTGTGCCATGTCCTGTCTAATCACCTCTCCCAATACTTCTTCGGTCTAGCTCCACCTCTCTTTATACCTACTATATCCAACCTCTCGAACCTCCTCACTGGGGGGTCTGCACCCCGCCTCTTCACATGTCCAAACCATCGCAATCTCGCTTCCCTCATCTTGTTCACCATGGAGGTCACTCTCACCTTATCTCGAATATTCGCATTCCTAATCTTATTGCATCTAGTAGGCCCACACATCCACCCCAACATCCTCATCTCTGCAACATGCATCTTCTGAACATGGGAGTTTTTGACTGGCCAACACTTCGCCCCATACAACAACGTCGGTTTAACCACTACTCTATAAAACTTACCTTTAAGTTTCGGTGGTATCTTTTTATCACACAAGACTCCGAAGGCAAGCCTCCACTTCATCCACGCCGCACCAATACGATGTGTGATATCGCCGTCGATGTTCCCACTTCCTTGGATTATAGACCCAAGATACTTGAAACTATCTCTCTTGGGGATAGCATGTGTGTCAAGTCTCACTTCTGCGATTACCTCATATAATCCCTCAGTGAATTTGCACTCCAAATATATATTATGTGTGTGTGTGTGTGTGAAAAACCACCGACACTTCAACAAATATTAAGATTTTTTTTTAATTAACTTTTATATTCTCACCACTCAACTCATTGCACATTTGCATAATATATAAGCAACACAAGCAACCAAATATATCATCCATGTTGGATCCACGGCACCTACTAAGTGAAAGCACTGGACAAATCAGCAGCAGCGCAAACAAACGATACTTCCTTCGCAAAATCCACAGACAAGGTTATGCAAGAATTAAGGTTACCTGGTAAAAGTATAACCGATTAGATAATGCTCCTACATCAAGCTTCCAACTCCTAGCATCCCCAATCCACCCCTCTCCTTGTTTTGAAGGATAACCATGCACAGCCCACTCAGGATGTGGCAGGATTTGTACCAGTTCTTGAGCTTGTGGATTGCTGTATGGGTCACAGATATCATATGGTTTCTCTAAATAATTTGCATTTCCAGGAGCACAATATAGATGATAAGCAGAGTATGGAAATCGAGAAGTATCATTTCTGTATATTCTCTCCCCATTAGAGCTAATGTGGTAGGGTGGACAGGAAACGAGTTTATCAGGACGACACCAATTTGTGGTTGCTGGATTGATGATCATTTCACTGTATCTCGTCACATCTGTTAAAACGTCTCCATCACATGGATCACCACTGTTTTTCCAGCAGCTTCCAATGTCGAGAAGATAAAACTGGCTATTGGAGCCTCCTCCTTGTCTAACTTCAAGTGTCAACTTTACCTTGAAGTTCGGTGTCTCCGGAAGCTGCAGGGGGAAAAGAAAAAAGAATTTGCTTAAATATTAACTTACAGCTCTTATTCCATCAGAAGGTGAGAAAATATCACAGCATGAGACTGGTACCGTGTCTACAAGATCATTCATGATGATAAAACAAAATATACACTTGGTTCGCAATTTTTATAGTTATTTTTTTGAAAACCGAGAAATACCACTAGTAGCGCATGGTTCAAAACTCATTGGATAATGGACACCCCCCCCCCTTCTCTACTTAAATACCAGGTTTTGTTTGTGGAGGCAAGGTTCACAAACCCATGACGTGCACCTAACCCACACATAACTCGTTGTGCTCATACCACTAGACCAAAACCCTAGAGGCCTTAGTTCCAGCTTTTTATATCAGTAAAATCCTACATTAATTCATCAAAAAAGTGAAATGACATCACTATTTTCTTATCCAAGAGTTAAATATGAACAACCAAGAAAAACAGGGAAGAAAGGATGTAATTCTTAATTTCGACGGTGAACAACAGGAATATTCAGTTCCTTTATTTAGTAAAATTAGCACGTTATATTTTTTTTAAATGAATAAATTTGCACATTTATTTGAGTAAGAGCTTTCATAGGGAACAAAGTTGTTGTCACAAACCTTTTTCATAATTCCACGGCCACTATAGTGATATCCTCCATTATACCCTTCTGCTGCATCAGATCTTAGATACAACATAAGCCATGGATACTTGGATGATGTCGTCAATTTATTTGAGATAATCCAACTACCTGTGCTTAAATTCTTCCGCCATGAAACTGAAAAAAAAGATTTTCCATCTATACCGGCAGTTAAATTGGCATCAAGGTCATATGTTCCATAGAAGCCACCAATCAAAGATGAATGCTCCCCATAGACTATCCTTGAGTAGTTATGGTAGACAAGTGGCAGATTCATGCAGCCCTCGCCAAAACATGGAAAAGTTCTACCAGTCACTATCTTAGATACTTTCCTACCATTTTCAGGACATAGAGTCGTGTTCTTGTCAAAATTTCCATTTTTAAGCATTATCATCCAATAATACCAAGGGTCAGCAGAATCATGCTCTTCACAAAGTGAACCAAGATACCACTCCTTTTCCACAGCATAAAGATCAGGATTCATGTCAGCTTTATAACTCCCATCTGGAATTTTATCGCCAACTCCTAATCTATTGTCTACTTCTGTCACTTTGTGGTATACTTTACAAATGCTCCATTCTCGAAGAAGCGGACCACCCGAAATATCTTGGTGACCTCACCATAAAAGTAAACCCAATAAGAGGTGGGCAGATCATAAAGTTGTTCGATGCTAGCATTTACACAAGGCATTAAGTCTATGATTCATGTAATTGAGTTCATCAAAATTCAAACAATATCCTATCAAATCTTTCTGCTTTTTCTTCACCTTGGGAATCAGATTGTATAACAAAAGAACTACATTTAGAAAAGGAAAAGAAAGGGAAGAGCAGAGAAGGATAGACACTTCAAGGGAAAATTAGACTGTTAACATTGAACGTAGGTGTAATGATGGTTAGTGGATAAGGGAAACTACATCAGGTTCAGGTTCCTTTCAACAACCTTGATGGTCACCTGACAGCCACGATGGAGTTATAACAATTAGTAACAGCTTGGAGCAGTATGAAAGCTTCGTGAACTCTGATGAGTCACACAACTTTTTTTTTATCAGTCTGATGTATGACAATTTAAATTCCAGCAAAATGCTCATCCCAATTTGGATAAATAGCATCAAAAATTATTTTCAACAAGATGCCACAACAACAGAGAAATTAAATTATTGATTTGTATTTCCTCCATAAGTTGTGGCACTGGATCACACCTAATGGCTCATGCAGTCTTCTAGTCGGACATCCTCAGGAATAAATTTTCGATCTTGCTATAAATTACGGATCTAAAGGTTAAACTTTTATTTCCTCCTTTTCCATCTAGCTCTAGACCACATCAAGTTTCCATTATAATGACCCATACATTCACCAATCTTTAAGCCAACTAAGTAGTAACCTTGAAAAAATAGGCTGAGCCATTAAGAAAAAAAAAGTAGTAACCTTGACAAGTTTTGGAAATTGCCACAGTAACTTGAAACGCAATGAAGAAGAACCTCAGAGTCATAGTTCTCAGGGTGCAACAAACGAACTGTTCAAGTAATATCAGGATTTAGTAATGTAATAGTTTTGATATTAAAGAAATACTAGTGTTGACTCCAAAAGCCCCTCAACTCTATCAATTATCTTCAGATGTATAATCTACTAAATCAGAAAATATAATTAAACCAACTTCGGTATCAACTTATGTATCAGCCATGCTATCAATCTAGTAAATTAGGACCAACATCATGACGTAATATAACATCAACCTCATACAAGTTCATGTAGTTATGTTGAATGCATTTTTGCAGGGTACTCTACGAATTCAAGATTTTGTCCTTCCAACATCTTTTTTTATGGTATTTTGTCTTTCAACATCTTTCTCATAACCACCAGGTAGTCAATCAATTGCAGACTCACATGCCTTATGCATGATAGTATAACTATTCTCCACCACATAAAAAAACAACAATATGATCTTCTAATTCTAAACAATGATTAGGAGTTCTTTAATACCATATGAAGATGCTTCAATCAACTCATTTATTTCTTGAGAAAACATAAAATCAATATCAATATTAATAATTCTACTATTTCCCAAAAGCAAGTCTATACCAATATATACATGCTTCCCTCTATATTTCAAAGTTTTTGATTTCTCATAGTTACCTCGGAGATGTCAGTAAATTATTAAATTTTGTAAACTGCCTCGTTTAGAAACATAAATTGTCAGTGAAGGGACACTTTGGTTCTTTTTATTGGACCAAACATAGATAGATAGATCTTTGCTGATGGGTAGTTGTGAGAATCGAGCCCAGATGCTCCACTACACTGCTGAATATAGCATCCAAGGGTGTGAGCTCACAAAGCAAATAATGAAAACTATGTTCACAGTTATAGGAGGTAGAAGGAAGCTGGTGAATAGTTGAGGTCGCAAGCTCTTCACCCTTATAAATAGAAGAACAAAAATTGAATTATATTTGAAAACTTAAAAACTTTTTTGATGTGAAAGTTTTTGTTATCAGGTGTTGTGTTCAATATACAAAAAAGTAAATAACTAGTGTAAACCTGTGAGAGAAGGAGAACAGTGAAGATCAGCACAGTCAGCAAGCCTGGGGCTACCCATATGGGGAGCCTCACTTCCAACTTCATTGCAGAAATTCCAAGCTTCAAATGCAAATCTTGCATTTGGGTTTTTCATTCCAGGATCACCAATTGCAGAAACATATGAATCTTGGATTAAGGACGATGCTGCATAACCCAAATCACAAATATGAAGGAACAGAGTGAAAAGTAAAGATGACGACAAGCGAGCCATGACTATTCCATTCATCAAAACAGCAAGAACCATGAATTTATGCCAAGTGTTGTTTCATTTTCAGGGTGCTTTCGATTGATGATTAAGGAACAAAAAAGACCCCTTTTGAGTCACTAACCATTTTGCCGTACAAGCCAAGTGTTCAATTTAGAAGGAAACAACATTAAAAGAGTTTTGTGATTAAAAGTTAAACATATGTCAAATGTACTAAAATGCCTTTTAATTTTGTAGTCCTAAATATGTCATGTGGAAAGTAGTAATTAAAAAATTGCTAAAAAGAAAAAGAGACATTCTTTTTGAAACGTACTAAAAAGAAAAGTAGGTCAAACAAATTGAAACGAAAGGAGTATTACTTATGGCCCCCTTCAAGATTTTTTATGATTTTTTTTTGATTAAATATGGGTATTTTATTTATCAAAAAAGCTTATTACAACCATCCGTTTGAGCTAGAACCCAAATCTGCTTTCTATCCACAAGCACAAAATCCGGAAGCCCAGAATCCCAGAAAATATTACATATAAAAGTAGGATTAGGGTTTCCTAATTTTGCAAATTTTATTTCTCCGCCTCTTCGTCGAACACTTGAGGGTATGTTGCCACCGTGGGGGAATCGTCGTCTTCTTCTTGTGCTCCTTTGGGTTATCTGTGTGGTGCCTCCATCGCTCCAAGATGCTAATGTATCAGCTTGAAGAAGTAAGATCCTCTGTCCTTCTTCTTCTTTTGTTGCTCTTCTTAGCTCATTTCTTGTTCTGATTCCTTGCTCTGGCAGTTGTGTTCTCCGGTGAGTGGGGTATGTTTCTTGACTGTGAAAGTTCTTGAGGGATCCGATCCAACGAAATTGAGAAAGATCACTAGGTACTGGTTGTGCCTTTTCCACCTTATTTCTCTTATTTTTTGTTTCTAATCCCTTTTGCTTGCAGATGGAGCTGGATTGGAGTAAAGTGGAAGCTCCGAGCCACCGCCATCGAACAGTGAACTCCTCAATACCCAGGTTCTGTTGTTGCCATCTGACCAAGTGACCCTCCCATTTTGTTGCGAGCCTTTTTTGTTGGCTGAAATAGTCTAGAATAGATAGCATTTCACAGTTTTTATTGCCTTGTTGGCATTTGTAATTATTCATATTGTGAAAAAACCTTTATTGTAGCCTTGTCCAGCCCTTCACCCTTTGCTTTGTGATAATCTTAAATATGGGCATTTAAGTTTATCACTGTTGATAATTTTCTTTTCTCTAGTTCTCGTGCTTTGGAATTCACTGAATTGACAGTTTCCAGTTTCAATTGCTAGATTAGCCAAATGATCTGCTAATTGATTTCCTTCTCTCATTATATGTTTTATGATCACTTGCTTGTTAGCTAGCACCTCTTTGATTTCTGTAACTAGGGGTGTGCAAAAACCGATTTAACCGATAAACCGAACCGATAAAAATATTATTGGTTTATTGGTATTGGGTTATTGGGTTAACGGTTTTTAAACGGTTTTGTAAAAAAATTTATTGGGCTATCTGTTCGGTATCGGTTTTAAGGTTTTAGTTAATGGTTAAACCGATAACCCAATAAGATTATATTTAGATTATATTTTTATTCATAATTGTATAATAGTGGCTTTAGATTTTAAATATATACCCCATTATTTTTTGCATTTTATAGTTGTTGTCTTAGTGTTGTTGTTTTCTTTCTAAAGTCATTGGTTTGATAGCATTCTACCTATCAGTGTTGCTTTTCTTTTTGAGAAATTGCTACCGTTGCTACTGTATTCAAGTTTTCTACTTAATAAGAAAGAAAATAAATTTATTTTAGTAATAACGTATTTGAATTTGCTTATGCTTGTAATTTGTATAGATGTTTATGCATGAAAGTAGTCTATATATGAAGAAGAAAATAAGAGAAATCAAAAATATTATAGGAGTATTTTCTTATCGGTTAAACCGATAACCGAACCGTTAAGGACCAAAAACCGATTAACCAAAAACCGATAACGAATATCTTATTGGTTTAGTTATCGGTTTTGCATGTTTACAAACCGATAACCGATAAACCAAACCGATAATATACAAAACCGAACCGAACCGACCGATGCACACCCCTATCTGTAACCATCCCTACAATGCTCCATCGGCAGGCCCATTTCTCAAGTAGTACATTATTCAGCAATAGAGAGTCAGTTTGGATGATTATCCTCATTATTTGTTGTTGCTGACTGTTCCTACATGCTTCTAGTACTGCTCTTATTTCTGCTTCTGTATTTGTAGTATCTTCCATTCTAGCTCCCTCAGCATAGATTAGGTCTTCATTTGCATCTCTAAGACAGTAAGCATAAGAACTTGCTCCTGGGTTTCCTCTTGAGGTACCATCAATGTTAACCCAGCCTTTTGGGGAAAATTCCCATAGCACCTTAATAACCTTAATTTGTACTCTCCTTTCTTCCAGCTCCTTCAACATTTCTGGTCAACTGAATGAAGATCTTTCCTTAGGCTTTCTAATTCTGAGAAACATATGAAAGTTTCTTGTAATGTTGTGGATCAGCCTTTGGGTTGATATCTTCTTGTCATCATGCTTGTTCCTATTTCTTCTTTTCCATAATTCTCATACTATAATACTTGGAAGAGCTTTGTAGTATGATCTTATTCCTTGCTTAACATCAGCATTCCACCATTGCCTTATGACTTCCTTTAGGTTCATCCCTTCAATGTTGAAACCTGCAAAAGAGAAAAAAATAGGACCAAGTCATGTTAGCAGTTTGGAATCTTAGGAACACATGTGTTATAGTTTCATTGTCGGGAATTGTGCAACACCAGTATCTAGAAGGGCCTTCATATCCCCAACTTCTTGTTCTCTCATGCACTGGAATCCTGAATTTTCACAGTCTCCACAAAAGAAAGCCATTTTAAAAGGAATTCCTTTTACTCACATCTCCTTCAGATCTTCCTTAGGTTATATGAAGCAATCTCATTCTCTACATAAATATAGACTAGATATAAGAGCTCGTGTCCAATATATGTTAATTTTTTTATTTCAATTTATATGACACAGATGAAATTTAGAGAGTAAATTAATTTTTTTGTATAATTTTTAAATGTTTTAAGTGTTAATTATTGCAGTTTATACTATTTTTTATATAATTTTCAGATAATATATGTTCCTCTCTCTGTCTCAATTTATGTTGTACTGATAGAATTTAGAGACTCAACCAAATTTTTGATATGTAATTTTTAGATATTTTAAATTATTTATTATTGTGATTTATATTACTTTTTACATACTTTTCAAGTAATACATGTTACTCCCTCTGTTCCAAATTATGTGGCATTGATAGAATTCGAAGAATCAACCAAATTTTTTATGTCTTATAAATATTTTAAGTTGTTATTTATTGTGATTTATAATACCTTTTACGTTATTTTTAAATATATAACCGATTAAAAAAAGATAAACTAACTAAAATGGAGAAAATATTTATGAATGACAAAAATGTCCCTATTATATAGAAGAATGACATAAAGCACACACGTCGACGGATAGTTGTATGCTTCTTCATACTTCTATATAGTAGTAACTAGTTGTGAAGTCTGTGTTAACTTCGGCCTCAAATTTAAAATAAAAAATAGTAAATTTAATTATAAAAATATAATTTAACTTTGAAAGTAACTAATCTTTAAGGACATTTGCTACATTCTAAGCTAATCTATGAAAAGTTATTTCACTAATATAGGAAAACAAAATTTAATATAAATTCTAAAAATAAGGAGAAATTCTTTTGTAAAAACTTACTTGGAGAAATTTCAAATCAAAATCTAGAAGTAAAGTATATGTTTCATAAGAAGACATATCCATAAAAAGAAATATTAATTTTAAATATTTTATACTAACTATTTTTTTATTAAATTTATAAAAAAATAGATTTTGATTTAAATAAAAACAGGAAGAAGGGTGTATTGAAATATTAGTGGTAGATAAAATAAATACTTTAGAAATACACAAGTAACTGTAACGACCCTTTTCCATCGTTACGGTACAGTCTAGTGTGCAAAAAATTCGGGTTAAGATTCTTCCCGAATAAAGTGTTAGAAATTTCAGGCTAGGCTAGTTTTGGATGAATTCCAAGTGTGGTGTGGTTTAGATAAATCCGATAATAGATAGGTCAGTTTATAGATGATTCGAGACCATAGTATGATAAGTAGGAGGTTAAGGAGTTCGTAGAAACTTTCAAAAGTGAATTTGGGTTAGTTGAACTCTGGATATTACATTTGACGTAAAGGGGTTAGTTCGAGATGTCAATATCTGGAAGTGTATTACAAATCTTGCAAAAATTTAAGATTGTCGAACTTTCTGCCTTGCCTAGGCTGTTGTAGCGGGAGACAGGCCACTACGACGAGCCCGCTATAGCGGAAATAATTTTGCTATAGGGGGGTCATCTTTGGTCAACCTGCCATAGCGGGTACATCCTGCTATAGTGAAAATTAGGCCGCCATAGTGGGTCACACGCTGTTAAAAGCAGTTTTAGACTTAAAAATATTATTTTCATTCCGCCTCCGTTCCAGAACTGGGAAAGAAGATTTAGGGCAAACTTCTGCAGTTCTCACCTAAAATCCTTCATTGAGGTAAGTTAATCCACCCGTTTAACTAATTTTTCATTGGTTATTCCTTAGAATCACTAGGTTTGATTGTGGGGGAGGATTTGACTTGACCTAGGCTGATTTTATGGTGTAACTTAATGAAAATAAGGTGTAATCCTTGGGTTTTGGTCTAGGGTGGATAATTCACAGTTACATGCTCAGGAATCTTTATTATAACCTTGAAATTAGTAGAATTAAGGTTGAATGAATGTAGAAAAATCCTAGAATAAGTGAATGGTCATGATTTTTAGCCTTGGGGTTATGGGATTAGGATATAATCCTTGCATTAGTTAGGTTGTTTGTTGAATGATGATTACCTTATTGTTTTTAGACCACAATCAAGCTGAAATTGCAAGAAACGGCAAGGCTCAAGTTCGTTAAAGTAGTGCAAGGCTTTGATAGAGGTAGGTGATGGTTGAATTGTAGTTGAAACTCAATTTAGTTGACGTGTGCATGCTAGTTGCCTCTTTATTGTAATGCATGTTGTAAATATTAACTGGTTGGATAATATTGCAAGAGTTTAATCACCTGAAATGAGATTGTGTAAAAATTCTTATTTTAAAGTGCAATGTGATTGTGTTATCTGATATTATGATTGTAAGTGTTGTGACATGAGTTGATATTGTAAGATTAACCGATAAAGGTCATTATCACGGAATTGGTAGAACTCAGGAGGTATAAAGGTGGTATAAGATTGGTTTGGGATAAAGGTGATAGACACTAGTTGTATGAGTTATTTGGTACATGGATTGAGCTTGTCCACTGCAGGTCATGGATAGTGGGCAATTATAAGAACCATAGCATATGTGTATACAATATTAATGAGTTTGGCGGTTCCTTGAGTGAACCGAGTTATATTGTTGATGTTTTTTTGAATCCATGAGTGGTCTGGGCTATCCCTACTACGCCCATGCGCCCTGCTCCTCTGGTATGGTCACCTTCACTGCTGAGCTCCTAGAAGAGTTAGTCCAGCGCTAGATGCAGACAAAGAGACATTTGTCTCAGTTGATGTAGCAGTTGAGACCCGGGGTCCGCTCTACTATTATAGCCGTTAAGGACAGAGTTGCAGCGATGTTCCAAACAATGCTAGATGGGGTCATCCATGAGATACCTGGGCGGATTGATGGGTTTGAGTGCCAAGTGAATAATTGGCTATGGGATTTACAGAGCCCCAACTTGGGAGGTTTACAAGCAGAGGTGACACAACTTAGAGCAAGGATTGGATCGCTAGCCACCAGCCACACCTCTAACATGACCATGTTGGTTGCACCTCTCTTGTTAATCTTTTTGCTGATGAAGAGCCCCCAAGTGCTAGCGGGAAGAGGGCTCAAAGCGAGGATATTTCTGAGGCTGGCATTGATCTTTAGAGAGAGAGCAAGAGAGAGGCAAGATATAGCGACAGCTGCCTGGCGGTTATTGGATGACCAGAGACAACTTGAGAAGACGGTCTAGCAGAGAGCTAGGGGAGAGTCCACCAGTTCGGCACCAGTTATTACAGGTTCCACACCTGTTGAGTTTGTGCTTCTAGTTGATACTACCACTAGTAGGGTACCTCTTGAGGGCCCTACCACTATGGATCCATTGAGCGCGATGACCACTATTACCACTGTAGGTGCCACATCACTGGCCTTGTCCACTACACCAGACACCAGTGCTTAGGTGCCACGTGTATGTTCTCGCCTCCTATTTATTATTTTAGTGCATTGGGGATAATACACATTTCTTTTTAGTAGGGTGGGGACAACTAGTTCGTGTATGTTTTTTATGAGTATCTTGGCAAAGTCTGAGTAGTCAAGATACTCGCATCATACTGTGATGTTAAATCAGGCGTTTCTTGGTAGGAAACTGTAAGAGGGTATCTTTGAGTATCTGCATTGAGGGCGTATATGATACCTGGGCTCTGGGAGGGGTAGATGTAAGAAAAATTACCAACTTGACTCTTAGCTCGAGTATCATATTTTGTACCTTGGGGTTTTCTTGTTGTGTTCTTTCCCCGAGGACTTTCATTTTTGTTGAACCTGCATGTTTAGGAAGTTTTTGTGTTTGTGAAACAAAAGTAGGAACACTTAGTGCAATATGTGGCATGCGATTGGATTTTGAAATTGATTTTTAAATAAATAGACCCCTCCAAATTTTGAGTGACATGTTAGCTGTTTTGATAGACTGACCGTAATGGATCTTTGCATGACATTATATATATGGATATGATAAGTGTTGCTTCAACTAGGGCATGAACCTGATAGTTAGTACTTGATTGTGAAACTCTGTGCTATGTGTGTGTGAGCTGCATTAGTGTCGTTCTTACTTTGTGTGCCAATCCACAACTTGCCCAGTTAGTCTTGCCTAGGTTGTAGGATAGTTGTTAGGAAAGGATCATAGACCATTTTTAAATTCAGTCCACTTAGCCTAAAATGACCATCCAAATAAAGTTGATATCCCTTGATCCCTGATTTTGAGCCAAAATAGACCCTTTTATTGTATTAGCCTATTCACCTTCCCGTTTATTCTTTGAACCTTTATTTTGGCCCTGGTCCCTCCTTTAATATTGTGCACCTAACTCAGGAAAATATCCTATGTTGAGGGTGGCTACTGTAGAGATAAATGAGAAGAAGAATGAGGTATGAAAAGAGCAGACTAGTGATAAAAAGGAAAAAAAAGGTGTGGCATGTGCTAAAAAAAAGAAAAGAAAAAAATGAGAAAAAGTGAGTTAAAAATAATTGTCGCACCCGTCGCTTGATGAAAAATAAAGAATAAAGAAGATTAGGGAGGAAAAAATTGGTCTGAAAAGTGGAGTAAAACTAGCATAGTGTCAAGGAGGGCTTAGTCACTATTTACAAATATACCATACCCCTCCCTGAGCTTGCGTTACAAGACGAGTAAAGTCCTATAGTGATCTTAGTCCAACTGTTCAAAAACTGAGGTGTAGAAAATAAGGGTAAGCCTATGGTATTGTGCATGCATTTTTTGAACTTCTTTGTGAGAGCGAGTGTTTTTGTGCTAGTCCCAATTTTAATGAGTTACTATGTGAATGAGACTTCTTTGTGGTGAGGGCATTAGAGTAGCACTATTGATTGTTGATTGTTAGGTAATTGTAATCTGTGTATGTAACCTTATCCATTGATATCGTGATGTCATTCATAGATCCTCTTGTGTTAACTTGATAAATAGTGTACATGCACTTGTTTCGAAATAAGAAAGAAGGGGGTGTCGAACTTGTGAGTTGAACTATTTGAAAGCCATGCGACTGTCGTAGTTTCCTAGTTTTCTTTTGCTTAAGCATCATTATAAGATAGTTTTTGTTTTGTCGTCTGAGGACAAGCAACCATTTTAAGCTAAGGTTGCTGATGTGCCATGGTTTTATGGCACTTTCGATGCATAAAACTTGGGATTGGCATATGTTCTTTAGCACTTTTTAGTAGATTTGATGTGTTTTTAGGTTATGTGCAGGAAAATAGGGTTCAAAAGCTAACTAAAGTAAAGAAGAGGAAAAATAGGAAAATACTGATTTCCACGTCTGCCTTCAACAAGTCGTGGAACAGGCTCGTGGAGTTGATGCTGCAAGAGTCCAAGTTGCCTGAGTTCCATGACAGGCATCCACAAGCTGTGGAACCATCCACAAGCTGTGGAACCATCCACGAGCCATAAATCCTATCTGTGGAACTTGATCATACGAGATGCAAAGTAGCCTGACTTCAATGGAGGCCTTCCACGAGTAATGGAATGACATCATAGACTTGAACATGAAAGAATCAAAAAAGCATGAGATGCACGAGCCACTTCTACGGACTGTGGAACCATCAATGGCCCGTCATTTGTGTCTGTGGAAGCTACCAATTTCTGTTCTCCTAGTTTCATAATGATAGGATTTGTAATGTCTATAAATACTTTTTCTAGGTTTTCTATAACGTTTTACGCTCTATTATTGACTAGAAAATTATTAGAAAACTTTAACTCTTATTTGTTCTTTGTTTTTGAGAGAAAACACATCTTGATCTTTGATTATTGAAGTGTTCTTGATTAATTCAAGGTTCTGGATTCTTTTATTCATCTTGTAAGTTTATAATTATGAATTCATCATATAATTCTTGTTTTTTTCTGATGATTATGAGTAGCTAAATCCACAACTAGAGTTGTGGGAATCGTGATGGATTAACAAAGTAGGCAATGTAACACCCCAAAAATTCTAAACTAATACCCGAACCTTTTTCCATGAGTGTAATGATTATTTTCCTAGTGTGGTGAGTGCTTTGGATGCGAATCCTATTCATAAGAAACTCCTATTATCAAGTTAAGTCGCAAGCACCTCACCAAAGTAAGTTTTCATGTAAGTCTAAACTAGAGTCAACTTCAATCGATATTTCTTCCCAAAATATAAAGAGTTAGGTGGCCTAGTACTCACCAAATTAAAGACTTTTGAGTCTTCTTTCCAACGCCACTGACCGCGTATTAATCCGAGTCAGGAGTAAAAAGTTATGGGTAGTTTACTGCAGTGCTGTCAGTGATGACGGATTGGATGACGAACCATCGTTTTGAACGACGGGTCCGTACTTTGAACTGTGATTGCTGAACTGAACACTGGAACTTTCATTTTTAAAACCTCTGGTTGGTTGACGGCCCATAGATCAAAACCACAGTCTGTAGATGGACCCGTGGTTTGTCAAAATTCAGCTTTTCTTCCCCAAATTCCACGAGTGAGTCTACGACCCGTCATTCATTCTACGGGTCCGTCCTGTTGACCCGTAGAAATGAATCTGCAGCATGATGTTTCCAGCCTGGGTTCTACATTTCAAAAGCACGATCCGTCATTCAGACCACGACCCGTAGATGGAGTCGTGGTCACTGAGTTGACTGTCTTTTTTTCAGAATTTTCCTAATTATTTCCCTGGGGCATTTTGGTCCACCCTTTTAACTACCAAGTGGAGTCGTTTTGACTATTTCTAGTAGGGTTTTCACCCATATTATCCTAAGTCTCTCCTAAGTTCCTCATTCTTCTCCCAAAAAGGAAGATTTCTCTCCAAAGTTTCTCTCAAGCTCAAGTCTCCTAGCTTCAAGTTCAAGCCTCCTAGTTCTTTTCCATTGAAGTGGGTATTCTTTCGCCAAGGTATGTGGGTATTCAATAAGGGATTCCTTCACCCTTATTCTCAAAACCCCAATCTTCTAAATTGAACTTATGGATTTCTAAACTAGGGTTCTTACTCAATTCTTATGGGTCCTTCTAAAATTGTTTCCTCATGATTCATCTATGAATTCTAACTCTAAATTGCATGATTTTTCATGAGTTTTTATGAGTGGTTTCTTATTCATGATTTTAATGTCAATTCTTATTTTGAGTTATGAAGTTATGAAATTAGGGTTTTGATCTAATTAGGGAAAGTTTATGAAATCAGTTTCTATTTTAAATTCATGGTTTCCTCTTGACTACTCATGATTTGATTATGATTCTCTCATTGGTTTTGAAAGCCCAAGCATAAAAGTTGATTTCTAGTATGAACCCATGAAATTGCATGTTTCCAAGAGAAATTTGGCATGATTAGATATCATGGCCTTTATGTATTTATGAAATTACATGCAAAAGTCTTCAAGTATGATTATGAAAGAAAAGTATGTTTTAAGCTATGGCTAAGCTAAGTCTTCAGATTATGAATTTGAATTGCATGGCATCAGATATGTCTTTTTGCTTTTCAAACAATTTTGGGCATCAGATATGTCCCTATGTTTTATGAAAGTTTTGGACATCAGATATGTCCCTATGTTTATGAAAGGTTTGGCATCTAGACACGTCTACCTAAGCTAAGTGAACTGCATGGTATCAGATATACTCATATGCTTTTCAAACAGATTTGGCATCAGATATGCCCAGTATTATATAAGCTATATGTATGTTTTGGGAGTAGTATTAGCACCGAGTTGGACAGGGTGAGAATACCTAAAAAGGTCCCAGAACTACGTGCCCCCGTAGGTATTAAGTCCCATTTGTTGGGCATCAATATTTAGTGATCACGCCAAAGTAATGCCTTTATACCCTAGCAAGATATATTGGGTCCTTTCGATGGGGCGGATACATCAGATTCCATGTAACTCACATGGTCTATGTCGGTTAGAGAACCTCCCACAAAAATAGTTTATTCTTTAAAAATGTATTGACTCTTTGCTTTCAGATTTCAGACTTACTACTTATTATTATATTTTTAGCTTATGATATTGCATTGAGTCATTACATTATAGATTTTACTATTACCACATGATTTCAGCTTTAAGGATAATTTAAGCATGTTTTACCACAAATTATGCATGATCTCAGTTTTAAATAGGCTTTCAAGTATATTTTTATCATGACCTATGCATATCCCACATACTTAGTACATTCCATAGTACTAACGCATATTGCGCTACATCCTTTGATAATGCAGATTCAGGTGTCCCTTCACAGCTTCGTGGCTAGAGTTCCCGGCCACTCACGCCCAGCTTTGGTGAGTCCTCATAGTGCGAGGACTAGTTATGATTTTCCTTATGTTAGCTTTACTTCTATACTCCGAGTTAGCTAGGGTCTTATCCTTGCAACTCTTTATGTTATGACTAGAGGCTTTCAGACATAGTTTTGTATTTGAATTCCCTTTTTGGATATTGTATGTTATGGGACCCTTAGACCCTTTATTGATGTTTCCTTGATAGGATTTTCGTATTATGCTTCCGCTTATCTTTTGTTATGCTTGAAAATGCTATGACCAAGGGTTAGCTTGGGATTCTTGTCGTCCCAAGTCTCGTGTTACGTCTAGGGGGTAACCTCGGGACGTGACAGGCAAAGTACTTAGTAGTTCTTGAATGATGTTCATGCATGTATTGTTTTCCCCTTAGCTTTGATTGTTTTTTTATGGTTGCAAATGTTAGAACTCGCCTTATTCTTACTTTCTGGACCAAAGGGGTAATTAATGGGAAAAGAGTTATACAACGGAGATTTGAGGCTATCAATCCTCATTTAATATCTTGATCTTGTCCAGGAATAACTAATTTAGGGTCAAAGGTAAGGGTTAGTAAAGCAAACACCCATAGACGGACCAAGCTGGGTGGTGATATTCTTATATCTAGGGGATAAACCATTTAGTTGAACTTAACTTATCGATCTTGCATGCTGAGCACCAGAATAGATTACTAGTACAATGCCTTACTGTGTTATGAACTCATGGGGAACCCAATCCTAGTAACTTCTCTCACTGACTAACAACAATTTGAACTAATACTTTGTTACTTGCTTGATTTCTACTTTCAAAGATTACTTGTTACATAATCCCCTTTTTGGAAATAAAAGACTTATCACACGAATAACCACATTGACCTAGATCCTAGCCATATTATACTCATGGGATCCACCCTAACCTTGGTTAGATTCTATATTTGAACAATGATCGCTTTATACTTCATAAAAGAGGTGTAATTTAGGCGTATCACTCCCTCACCCGAGGATCATCATGATGAGGCTATTAATGAGGAGGTTCTGGAACAGGAGGAGGCAGTGCCAGTTCTAGGAGGTGAAAATCCTCCCTAGATGCCATATGAACTAATTCAGCAGGTACTTGGTTTTCTGAGTGAGTTGGCAAGTACTGAAGCCACGCCTACAACGCCTGCTTACCAGTAACCAGGGTTGCAGCCCGTCGTAGCATCAGCTCCTAGTATGGATGAGTTTTCACTAACGGAGGCTTTTTCTTGTCCGGATTTAGGTCCTGTTATGACCAGGACTAAGCATGATATGTTGACTAAATTCCTAAAGATGAAACCTCCTACCTTTGTTGGTTCTGAGATAGAGGATGCCTTCAAGTTTATCATTGAGTGTTATGAGAGGCTGCATAAGATATGCATTTTGGAGCAACATAGTGTGGAATTTGTGACCTTCCAACTATAGGGTGATGCTAACCAGTGGTGGAGGGCTCATATGGAATGTTGGTCTCCATCTTTACCTCCATTGACATGGACTCAGTTCCATACCATGTTCTTAGAAAAGTATGTGCCACACACTCTGCGTGACAAGAAGAAGGATGAGTTTCCGTCTCTTGAGCAGGGAAGTATGTCAGCTGTAGGCTATAAGGCTAAATTTCATTTCTTGTCCAGATATGCTACTCAGTTTCTTGGAATTGAAGAGGAGAGGATCCACCTCTTTATGAAAGGTTTTAATACTGACTTGCAGGTTATGGCTCTGTAGATGACTTCTGTTGGAAAAACTTTTTAATAATTTTTCTAACTTTGTAAAGAAAGTGGAAGGAGTCAAGAAGGTTGGTCAGACAATAATGGTAGCGAAGAGGGCCCGAAATGTGGGAAAATTTAGTGAATCTTACTCTAGGGGCTATGTTCATCAGGCCTATCCAGCTCGTTCTATACAGTCAGCTCTGTCAGTATCTACAGGGGGTCCGTCAGAGACCACTCAGTAGTCTTTAATTATGAGAATCCAAAGGGCTTCGTATTCTTCTTCTAGCCATCCCTCACTAGATCACGATTGTTTTACTTGTAGTGGTGTTGGGCAATTTAAGAGGAATTGTCCTAATGGCAAGCAGGCTAATTTTTAGGATCAGTAGCAGTCCAAAGTTATGGTTTTGACTGGTAGAGGTGGTGGTGGTAATGGTAGAGGTCGTTCACAGGGTGGGCGTGGTAGTTATCAGGGTGGCATAGTGGAAATCAAGGTGGTGGTAATGCAGGGAGAGGTTATGCTAAGTATGCTAGAGAGGTTGCTCATATTGATGACAGAGCTCAATGCTATGACTTTCTAAGCAAGTACGAGGCAGAGGCTTTGGATGCATCATTACATTTACTATTCTCGTCTATAACCGGATGGCTACGATCTTGTTTGATCTGGGTTCCACTTATTCATATGTATTTGTAAAATTTACTTAAGTTTATACATGGTTTGTGATATGATTGACTCACCTATGTATGTATCTACTCCAGTTGGATACTCTCTGGTAATGACTCAAGTGTATCGTGCTTGATCTATAATGTTTATGGGATTTCAGACTTGGGTGGATTTGGTGATTCTGGATATGCTTGATTTTGATATCATCCTAGGCATGACTTGGCTGTAACAACAAGCTAGACCAAATTAGCTCAGCCATAGTTGGTTTTGGTCGATCCCCGTATCATGTTGTTATGAAGTGTAATGCTAAAACTGTGACCTTACACATGCCTGGGATGGATAAGTTAGAATGTGAAGGTGTTTATAAGTCTGCACATGTGAAAATAATTTTCTTCATTCGTGCTAAGAAGCTAGTTGGAAAGGGGTGTTCGGCCTTTTGTCATATCTTCGGGATATTAGTGCAGAGGTCCCCTCTATTGAGTCAGTCCTCATATTATCTGAATTTCAGGAGGTATTTCTCATTGACTTACCTGGTATGCCTTCGAATCGAGACATTGACTTTTGCATTGATTTAGAGTCGGACACTTGCCAAATCTCTATCCCTTCCTATAGAATGGATCCGATTGAGTTGAAAGAGCTCAAGACTCAGTTGCAGGAGTTACTTGCTAAGGGATTCATTCATCCTAGCGCTTCTCCTTGGGATGCTACATTGTTGTTTGTTAAGAAAAAGGATGGTAGTATGAGAATGTGTATAGACTACCGACAACTGAATTAGGTTACCACTAGGAATAAGTATCCTTTGCCTTGAATAGATGATTTATTTGACCAGTTGCAGGGTGCTTCAATATTTTCCAAGATAGATTTAAGTTCAGGGTATCACCGGTTAAAGATTTGGCCTGAGGATCTACCCAAAGCAGCTTTCATTACTCGTTATGGATATTACAAATTCTTACTGATGTCCCCTTGGGTTGACTAATGTGCCGGCAACATTCATGAGTTTGATGAATGGTATTTTTAAATCTTTCTTGGATTTGTTTGTAATTGCATTTATTGATGACATTTTGGTTTACTCCAAGAGTAAGAAGGAGCATGCAAGTCACTTACGCATAGTTTTGGGTATTTTGAAGGAGAAGCAACTTTATGCTAAATTCTTTAAATATGAGTTTTGAATGTCTTCTGTGCCCTTTTTGGGGCATGTGGTTTCTGAAAAGGGGGTGATGGTAGATCCCCAAAAGATTGAGGTTGGGTTTGACCTAACCTAGTGACTGAAGTTCGAAGCTTTGTGGGTCTGGATAGCTATTACCAGAGATTTGTCAAGAAATTCGCCTCCGTTGATACTCTCTTGACAAGACTGACACGGAAGGAGGTGCCGTTTGTTTGGTTTGACAAGTGTGAAGAGATCTTTCAAAAGCTCAAGGCTCTTTTGACCACAGCTCCCATCCTTGCTTTGCCGGCTGAAGGTAAGGATTTCAGTGTATTTTGTGATACTTCACATTCTGGCTTGGGTGTTATGTTGATGAAGGATAGGAATATGATTGCTTATGCTTTGAGGAAATTGAAGCCTCATGAGAGTAATTATCCAACTCATGAATTGGAGTTGGCAGCAATAGTTTTTGCGCTTAAGATATGGAGACACTACCTTTATGGTGTTAAGTGCGAGGTATTCACAGATCATCATAGTGTACAACATGTTTTCACTCAAAGGGACTTGAATTTGAGGTAGAGGGGGTGGATGAAGTTACTAAAAGATTATAATGTGACCATACAATATTATCAGGGGAAGACTAATGTAGTGACTGATGCATTGAGCCAAAAATATATAAGTATGAGTAGTTTAGCTTGTTTGAGTGTGATGAGACGACCTTTGGCTAGAGATATCCAAACTATAGCAATATGGTTTATGCATCTTAGATTCTCTAAAAGAGGTGGAGTGTTGGCTAGTGTAGAGGTAAGTTCAGCATTCCCTGATAGAATCAAGGCTAAGAAATTTGAGGATGCAAAATGGAACAAGATTCGAAACAAAGTAGTGTGTGGTGAAGCTCAAGATGCCATACTGGATGTGTGTGGTGTGTTGAGGGTGAGAGGGCACGTGTATGTGCCTTGTATTAATGATGTGATTCTGAGTTTGCTTACAAAAGCTCATGGTTCCTGATACTCTATACATCCTGGTGCAACCAAGATGTATCATGACTTGAGACAACTCTATTTGTGGCCCTGAATAAAGAGAGATATAGTAGAGTACATGGCCAATTGTCATAACTGTGAACAGGTGAAGTATGAACATCAAAGGCCTACAAATTTACTTTAGAGGATGCCCATTCCCTTATGAAAGTGGGAGAGGATTGCTATGGATTTTATAGTGGGTCTTCTTAAGACCTTGGGAAGTATGACTCGATCTGGGTCATAGTGGAGAGGCTGACTAAGCCTCCTCATTTCCTTCCGGTTAAGGTGAATTATAAATCGGAGCAGTTAGCCAAGGTTTTTTGTCAAGGAAGTCCTGAGATTGCATGGGGTGTCAATATCCATCGTCTCCGATAGAGGTACACAGTTTACCTTCAAATTCTAGCACAAGTTGCATGAGGAGTTAGGCACCAAGTTTGATCTTAGTACTGCTTTTCATCCTCAGACTGATGGGCAGTCTAAGAGGACTCTTCAGGTACTTGAGGATATGCTATGAGCATGTGTGGCTGATTTTAGAGGTCATTAGGATAAGTTCCTACCATTGTGTGAGTTCTTTTACGATAACAATTATCACTCTAGTATCGACATGGCTCCATATGAAGCACTTTATGGGAGAAGATGTAGATCACCCATATGATGGTTTGAGGTGGATGATGTGAACCCTTTGGGCACAAACCTGGTGAAAGAAGCCCAAGATAAAGTGAGGTTCATTCAGAACAAGTTGTTTGCAACCCAAAGTAGACAAAAAGAATACGCTGACTGCAAGGTAAGAGATATGTATTTCAAACCGGGTAAGCATGTAATGTTAAAGGTGTCTCCCATGAAGGGAATTATGCAATTTGGTAAGAAGGACAAGCTTAACCCTACTTATATTGGTCCATTTGAGGTTCTTGATGATGTGGGTCTGGTAGCTTATAGGGTGGCATTGCCTCCAAGCCCGTTAGGGGTCCATCTGGTGTTTTATATTTTCATACTTAAGAAGTACCATGGGGATGACGACTACATAATTAAGTGGGACTTAGTTTTGCTTGACAAGAACCTTTCTTATGAGGATGAACCGATAGGAATTCTTGACCGGGATGTTCAGAAGTTGAGGACTAAGGAGATTAGATCCGTGAAAGTCCACTAGAAGCACTGTCCAGTTGAAGAGGCCACTTGGGAGACTGAGGCGGATATGCGCGACAAGTACCCTCAGTTATTTGAGGATTCAGGTACTCTCCTTGCTTCATTTTACTCATTTTCTTGAATTATCATTGAGGGACGAATGATGGATAAATTGGTATCTGTTGTAATGACTCCTTTCGATCATTACGGTGCAGTCTAGCATGCCAAAAATTTAGATTAACATTCTCCCTGAATAAAGTGTTCGAAATTTCAGGCTAGGCTAGTCTTGGATGAATTTCAAGTGTGGTATGGTCTAGATAAATTCGATAATAAATGGGTCGATCTATAGATGATTTGAGACCATAGTATGATAGCTAAGGGGTTAAAGGAGTTTATAAAAACTTTCGAACATGAATTTGGGTTAGTAGAACTCTGAATGTCGCATTTGTTGTAAAGGAGTTAGTTCAGGATGTCAATATCTGGAAGTGTGTTGAAAAACTGGAAAAAATCAAATATTGTCAGACTTTCTGCCTTACTTAGGCCACTGTAGCGGGAGATAGGCCGCTACAACGGGCCTACTATAGCGAAAATATTTCTACTATATCGGGGGTCATCTTGGGTCAACCCCGCCAGAGCGGGCAGATCCCGTTATAGCAGGTTACGTGCTGTCAAATGCAGTTTTAGACTTAAAAATATTATTTTATTTCACCTTCATTTCAAAACTGGGAAAGGCAATTTAGGGCAAAATTCTGCAGTTTTCACCCAAAATCCTTTATTGAGGTAAGTTAATCCACGCGTTTAACTAGTTTTTCGTTGGTTATTTCTTAGAACCACTAAGTTTTGATTGTGGGAGAGGATTTGACTTGATCTAGGCCAATTTTCTGGTGTAACTTAGTAAAAATAAAGTGTTCTTCTTGGGGTTTGGTCTAGGGTGGATAATTTACGGTTACATGCTTAGAAATCTTTATTATAACCTTGAAATTAGTAGAATTAAGGTTTAATGAACATAGAAAAACCCTAGAATAAGGGATTGATCATGAATTTTGGCCTTGGGGTTATGGGATTAGGATATAATCCTTGTATTAGTCAGGTTGTTTGTTGAATGGTGATTACCTTATTGTTTTTAAACTGCAATCAAGTTGAAATTGTAAGAAAGGGCAAGGCTTAAGTTCATTAGAGCAGTTCAAGGCTTTGATTAAGGTAGGTGATGATTGAATTGTTGTTGAGACTCAATTTAATTGATGTGTGCATGCTAACTACCTCTCTGTTTACTTGTTGCAGTGCATGCTGTAAATGTTAACTGATTGGATAATATTTCAAGTGTTTAATCACCTCAAATGAGATTGTGAAAAAAAACCTTATTTTAAAGTGCAATGTGGTTGTGTTATCTCATATTGTGATTGTAAGTGTTGTGACATGAGTAGATATTATGAGATGAACCGATAAAGGTTATTATCACAGAATTGATGGAACTCAGGAGGTATAAGGGTGGAGACATTGGAATAAGGGTGGTATAACATTGGTTTGGGATAAGGGTGGTAGACACTAGTTGTCTAGGTTATTTGGTACATGGACTGAACTCATCCCCTGCAGGTCATGGCTAGTGAGCATTTATAAGACCCATAGTATATGGGTACACGATATTGGTGAGTTTGACGGTTACATGAGTGAATCGGGTTATATTGTTGATGTTATTTTTGATCCATGAGTGTCCAGACTATTAGCGTACTTCAATTGTGTAATTATTTGTTGAAGTCAAATAAGAAGGTAATGTAGCAAGGTTGTGTTAACTGTTATTAGTCATGATATTGATTTGGTAGATTGTTTGTACTTGTCCTATGCTAGTATGATTTACTTGGTTACTGTTGAGAAGAGATTAAGGGAAGGTATAATGATAAGTGTTACATGATTGTACTTATTTACAAATTATTGGTTATGTGTTCATATTTATTAAGTTGAGTTCGCCGATGACCCTACTAATACATAGTAATTTTGTACTAATACTACTTGTGTTCTTATTTTTGTTGAGTGCAGAGCATATTTCAGCGGCTTCGACGAGACCTCAGTTGTAGTCAGCTATCATTTCTGACTCAAGGGTAAGCTTCATCTTTCGAGCAGCCATGAGTCTTCACACGCCATGTTCTTGTCCATTTTTTCAGACACAGACACTTTAGTTATTCTAGTATTTCGGATTGTACCCGCATATTATCATGTTTAGATATTTTGGTACAATGACTTTCAATTTCTGGGAGAGTTTTAGATATTTGAATTATTCCACACTGATTTAACTATTAGACTTATTCGAATTATTGATCGATAATGGAATTTCTCATTTCGTATTTAAAAAAGATTAAGTATTGATGTTGGGTAATTGGGTTAGATGATTCTCCCACCGAAAGATTAGTGTGGGTGGCACTCGCAACGAGTTGAAGTCTTGACAGTAGTAATCTCAAATATATATATATATATATATATATATATATATAATTTTTATTTTTTTAGGCGTTTAGCATTTTAACGTTAATTGTTGATTAATTTTTTTACTTCAAACTCATTTTATGCTTATCTAAGAATACATGCACGATTTTAAATTTTAACAAGTACTTTTGTTTCACCTATATTAGCAAAGACCCACGTTTCATCTTCAATCATCTAAATAAGTAAATATAAAAATATATTTGCATGCATTCAGTATTTACACCAAATAATATTTTATTATAATTATGTCAAAATTAAAGTTAAGATATGTATTAATTAACTATAATTTAGCAATAATGGTAGAAATTAAAACATGTGTCATCATGTATTTATTAGGCCAGTATAAATATCGTTTGCGTGTAAACTTTTAGGAAAATAAACCTAATAGTTTTATAAGGATATTATTATTAATCATTCAAGTAAATTATAAAATAAAATAAAAAATTGAAACTATACCTGAAATAATTCTAGGGCAGCTCATATGAACACATGAAAGAAGCAAAACTCTAAAGGTTTAAACAAAATAGATAGAAGAACACTAACAGGAAAATATGACGCAAGACATGTTCATCTTTAAATAAGGTAAGACCTAATAAATTCCCCAATTGAAAACAAAAATTTGACTCCAAAATTAAATTATCATTATTACCCTTTTGAGGACTGCACAATTTTATTATCTTCTTTTATATGCACGTGCTAAGCCTGAGCCCAAATTAAGTTAAAAATAAATTTGTAGATATTTTTAAAAAAATTCTGCTCTTTTTTATTTTTGTACTATTAGTTTGACACTTTTTAAGGACTTCTAAAACATTAAAGTACAAAATGGTATCTGAAAGTTAAAGAATAATATTTTTCTTAGTTTATACATTAGACTTTTAAAAAGAAAATCAAATAAATGCAAGAAAGCTCTTCTAATCAGGGGCGTCTCGTCCTTTAGGCTACTTAGGCAAATTCCTAGGACTCCATAATTATGGGGGCGCCATATTTTCATATAAAAATAGTTATACATACTAAAAAAATATTAATGAAATCTTTTAAGGAAAACAACACATATTTTTTCAAATGCATATATTGCTTATATATTACTGTTGGCAGTTCCTCTTATGATTGCCTCAGCCGAAAGAAGTTTTTCATAATTAAAATTAATAAAGTCTTACCTAAGATCAACAGTGTTTCAAGAGAGATTGAATAAATTAGTTATATTGTCAATTGAAAAAGAATTATTAGGAAATATTGACAATAAAAAAAGTATTAGTAATTTTGCGTCTCAAAAAGCTAGAAAAATTAATTTTAAATATATAACACACATATATATATATATATATATATATAAAGGAATATTTTTAAAAATATATAATTTAAGAAAAATAATTACATTTACGTAGCCATAAAAAATAATTACACCCGTATAGTCCATTTTTATACGATACACAACTTTATACAACATTATACAAATTGATACTACTTTATACACTTTATACAACTTTATACCACATTATACACTTATTGTACACAAATATATAGATTTGTATAAACATGCATAATAGTGTATAAAAAATGATTATACACATTTTTACATTATTATACACCTTATACATAATTATACATTTTTCAATAACTATATACTTTTTGTATATATGAAAATTTAAAAATGTTCAAATGCAAACATAAAAATTAGTCGTCCCAACAGAGATCTAACTTATTAAAATAAAAGGCAATAACACAAATTATCTAGAACAATCCGTAAGGATCCTATCTCATTTGGTCAACTCCAAGTTTCCAAAAAGGAAACCCAAGAGGTTTCCTCCTCCTCTGCCAAAGAAGTTACATCCTTTAGAGGAGAATGAAAAAAAAATGGTGGGTTTCATAAGTTGAATACTAGTGACTTGTTTGTGATGCTTTTGGCAAGTGCAAACATAGAATAGCAAGTGCACTTGAAGGGACTAAACACTCTGTTTCTGAAAAAGACCATGATGTTGCTGAAAAGATGTATGAAATTGAAGAAGGGGCAAAGAGGCGTTGATACAGTAATTGGCAAATCCCAAGAGGCTTCAGAAAAGGCCAGTAAATTGAAAAAAAAAAGCCAAAGAATTCGTGTTGCACCTCTTTGAATTGAAGGCAAATTGGACCAAAAAAGTGAGCTACCTTGTGTAATTATTTTAGTAAGGGGTCGTTTGGTAGAGTGTATTAGAAAATCTAATGCATGCATTAGCTTTGTGTATTACTAATACCTTGTTTGATATGATTTTTCTATCTATGTATAACTAATGCAAGCCTTAGTTATACACTCTATTGTGTATTGAGCTATGCATTACTAATACCATGGATTTCCATGGATTTCCATGTATTAGTAATACAATGGGTTCTAATGCATGCATTAGAATGACTAAAGACACAATTATCCCTCAAAACACTTTCCACATCATTTCTACCATATTTGTGGCGGATATTTTTATAAATAATTTTTTTTTAGAAATTATGCAATGCATGTTATTTTTAAAACACTAAACCAAACACTGCATAAGAAAAATCTCAGCATAACTAATGCAAGCATAACTAATACAAGCATTACTAATACAAGCATTACTAATACACCATATTATGTATTATTCTTATACATTCTACCAAATGACCACTAAGTGTAATAATTTTATCCTAATGCTCATATAATTTTGAATTGAAGGTTTCTTGTTAGAGTTTAGCTTTAGGCCCCCGAAATGATTGAGATGTCCCTGCTTCTAATTTCTATTTTACTAAAATCTTTTTAGATTATAATTATCGATGGTTCAAATTTAATTTTATCATAAATTGTTTTGAAATCAAAAGTATTTAACAATGATATTAGTTAGGCTAAATACTTAAATAGCCCCTTAAACTTGACATATTTTATAAGTTAGATACTTAAAGTTAAGTAGTGATCAAATAAACACTTTAACTTGGCAAAAATATATCTTATTAACACCTCATGTTGAGATGGAAAACCAAGTGAGTTTCGATCAAATGTGGGCGTGTGAGGACCCGAATTATTATTTTCTTAATTATTTTTTAGAATTGAAGTGAGAAAGTGATTACCTTATGTAGGCCCCACAATTCCATCATTTTCTTCCATCTAAAAATATCGGCAAACCATTATATTCACTTTCTTTTTTAAAATCTATCATCAGAAATGTATATTAAAATCCATACACACCATTTTCTTCACACATATGAAAATTAAAAAATTCTAGCCATTGAACCCATGTCCTCAAACACCTATGAAATATTGGGTGTATTCGGTATGAAGCAAAATATTTTTCTATTTTTTTTATGTTACTTAAAAATTTTAGAAAAATTTTTTCTTAAGAAAATAAGTTTCTTCAAAATAATGAAAATGACTTTCTTAATTAAAGTAGAGAAAACAAGTTATAATTTTCATAACACTCTTAAAATTACACCTTCTCCTATCCCAACCCCACCTCCCCTACCAGCCCACTCCCCCCTCCCCCTGCCCAAAAGATTTTTTAATTTTTTTTACCCCACCCTCCTACCCCGATCACCACCTCCTACCAGTCCCCCACCCCCTCCACCCTCCCCCAAAAAAATTAAAATTTTTAAAATTTGTTTTTTTAAATTTTTTTTTTTTTTATCTTATCCCACGTCCACCGCCTACCAGCCCCCCCCCCCCCCCGACCCCATCGCCTACCAGCCACCCCCCGCCCTGACCCCCCCGCCTACCAGCCACCCCCACCCCCACCCCCACCTCACCAATCCCAATTTTCTTTTTAAGATTTTTAAATTTGTTTTGTAAAAGAATTAATTTTTTTTCTTACTCCACCCCATCCCTACCAGCCACCCCCCACTCCCCCATCCCCACCCCAAAAAAAATCCTAGCCCCTACCCTGACCTCCAGCCCCTACCAGCTCCCCCCCCTAAAAAAAGACTTTTTTTAATTTCTTTTTTTTAAAAAATATAATTTTTTCCTTACCCCACACCCTTTACCTTATTTGATCTCATTGTTTTGTGTTAAATATATACAAATTCTTTTAGAAAAAAATGACTTGCATACCGAACACAAAAAAATAAATAAGAAATAACCTTCATGGTTATGTTGGAGCTTCCCGAAAATGGCTGATTATTCATATCTCTATGGTTCTATAAATGAAAGCAAATTATTTGAAATTAATTAATCAATAACCATACTTATCCTTTTTATAAATAAATCAACATGGACAGCAAAGCTAATTAATCATCAATCATGAACACACAGACACTTAGAAAGTCATTAATTTGTGTATAATCTTGCAAATATGAGATTCTCAGCCATCTCCGAAACCAATTCAATGTATGGTGGATAAAGCATTGCTCTTCAAAGTCATTTTTTTCATAAAAGGCACTGAAAATTGTAATAGAGAAAGATGATGAAGATGCGGCCGAGGATCTGTTTTGATGCTGTTTTAAAAGTGAAATTGGAATGTAATAGGGAAGAGGGAAAGAATCGGAAGGGCGGACGTGGGTATAAAAAGAACAAAGAGGTGATTTTGTTTTTTTTTCTTTGTTATTTTATTGTTTTTACAAAAATATAATTATCATGTGGCTTTTAAAAAAAGAACTACACAGTTAGTTGATTTTTTCATTTAATATTGTGGTTTTTACAAAAATGTATCACGGCCAAAAGTTTTTTTTTTAAAAAATAGCCATGTTTTTATTTACATTAAAAATAGCCGAAGAGATGGCTCTCGACCAGAGGGGAACGGTTCAAACCGCCAAAATATGGGTATAAGTTTGTGGCTTTTAATGGTGGACCGAGAACTTGCTTAGGGAAAGACTTGGCTTACCTCCAAATAAAATCTGTGGTTGCTGCTATTTTGCTCTTTACCGGCTATTATCGGTTTCAGGTCATAAAGTTGAACATAAAATGTCATTAACTTTGTTCATGAAAAATGGGATTTAAGTTTACTTGAATTCTCGTGAACTTGCACCTGCAGCTCCAAAGATTGCTATGTCTGCTTGAAGAAAGGGCAAAGTGGAAATTAGAATATTTATATATGTGCATAGTCTAATGGCAATATTGGTACTTATAATTGTATTTGCTTTGTTGTATTTTTCACTGTGTTTGTTATTAATTTGTTTGGTTATTCAATTCTAAGAATAATTTGTTTGTATACTTGGAGGGGTACTAAAACTATACGATGCTGAAGTCCCTATACAGATATATTGTATATGTTTTCCCATGTTCAAATAAAATTATTAAAATTTAGCTTCTTTTAGTGATAATTTCCCTTTTGATTTTTGAGTATTAATTAATTAAATCAAGAACGTTTAAGCAAATCTAGGGTACTAGTAGTATATATATAGTTAGAAAATTAGAACTTAAAAGAAGTATATAATGGCTAATAATTATGAACTGCAGACTTTTGCTACGACTGAATCATGATTAACTTACATGATGAATTCACAAATATACAAATAAATTATCTTATTTAGCCATGATATTTGTATGGATAACTAAAATTATAAATATAATTTATTTCTCATGCAGACAATTTTACCACTGCTAGATCGTGGTTGTATCTTGCTCTTATCGTAGCTAAATAAATTTTATATCCCTATAAGTATATGTAGTGTATCAATATAATTTTAATAGTTACATAATGTATTGATATCGTATAAATTGTGTATAAATGTGTATTAATATTATATAAATAGTGTATAAACGTGTATTAATATTATATAAATAGTGTATAAACGTGTATCGATATTGTATAAGTGGTGTATGAACATGTATATATGATGTATAGATAGTTATGTAGTGTATATATTATGTATCAATATTGTATAGATGTGTATAAACGTGTATCAATATTGTATATAAAGTTATGTAATATATCAATATTGTATAAATGGTGTATAAACGTATATCGATATTGTATAAATAATTATGTAATGTATTCTTGGTACTATATAAATTGTGCAGAATTAATAGGGGAAAGATATAAATGGTCGTTATATCAAGGCAAATAATGAATTCTACAAATTCATCTTTCATCGTAGCCATCATCTCTCACATTTTTCTTCCCTCGGAAAACAAGAACTAACAACATTAAATAAATAAATACATAAATTTTAAAAGTTCACGAGATCGGCAGATCTGAGAATTTCTTTTTTCTTCAAATCTTTTATCACTACCTCTATATTCATCATTCTTACCTTTTTATTGATACTTAAAGATACATTTACAAGAATTCTTCTACTTTTTCTAAATGGGTATATGATCAAATTGTGTAACTGAAACTGAGTTAGTTTCTTTTAATTTTTAATTTAAGGTAGTACTCAAAGAAATTAGTTTAATGCTACAGCTTAAAAAAACCCATAGCATAATGGAAGAAGAAGAAGAAGGAAGGAAGGAGGACCGAAGAAAAAGATTTAATTTGGTGAAAAAACCATTAATGGAAGAGAAGAAGAAGAAAGAAGAAGGAAAAGTAGTAAAGGGCATAGGCCAATTAAATGAATGATAATTTTAAAGTGGATTATTTTGGGTATAAATAAGTTTGATGGGCTGACATTCTGCCTAATTTTTCCTTTAATATTTACCAGCAAGTGTGTTTCACATACATGATTGTCACAATCCAAAATCGGGCCATAATAACGCCTACTAAAACTCCTCATTAGACAAGTCAACCCAATAACATGATATTATAAATAAGTAATTAAATAAGAAAAACGGAAGAGAAATACTAATAATATGTGAGCCAACAATACAGATATATACCAAATAGTGAAAAATATACAAAAAAGGCCCTAAAGAGACCAGGAAAGATAAACTATATATACAAGAACCAAACTCCGGACCTGGTGTCACCAGTACGAGAGCGTCTAAGTACAGAAATAGCGCTATACAAGATGCTACTGTCTATAAAAAATAAAATACAAAAAGTATGAATATATGGAAAGCAGTAAAGATCTCCAGACGCTGGGAGCTCACCACGATTTGAACAAGAGCTGGCCACGAACGAGTGGATGGTTAGCAAGGGTGGCTTGTACTAGGTGCTGCATCAGAAAAGATGCAGAGATGTAGTATTAGTACCAAAACACGGGGTAATCAGTAGGCATTATAGGCCGACCGAGCTCAGAAAGATAATATATAATATAAGAAACAAAAAAGTAAATTAGCTATCAGGATCCACCTAAATCTAGTTATCAAAGGAAAAACTGAAAAGAAAGTACTATCCGGAACAATGGTGAAGATAATTGTAACGACCTGTTCCGTCATTATGGGTAAGCTTTTCGTGCAAAGAAACGGGTTAAAAAACTTTCGAGTTTGGGAGTTGAAAATTTTGGGCTAGGCTAGTCTCAGATGAATTCTGAGTAAAGTATGGTCTAGGGCAATTCGGGAAAGGATTGGATAAAATATCTTAGGTTGAGCTAGTTTTTGCGTTATCTAAGGCGTTAAGGAGTCTGGGGGACTTTTCAGAAATGGGTTCGAGTGAGTAAAACTCCCAATATCAAAGTTGACGTGAAAGGGTTAGTTCAGAATGTTAGAATTTGAAGTGTGTTGTAAAATAAATTTTTTTGGGAGATTTCTCGAGTTTCTATTTTGTGTCAATTGCTATAGAGGTTGACACTATGCTACGGAGATGACCGCTATAGCAGAGAAATTCCTACTATAGCGAAAGTCAAGGCGGTCAGCACTGCCATAGTGGGCGGGTCCCGCTATGGCGGTGCTGCTATGACAGAGTAGGGACCGCTATAGCAGAGTAAGTCGCTGTAAATGCAGAAACTTCTCCAAAAACATTCAGAATTGTTCAAGAATGTTTTGGGGAAGGGCAGAAGTGATTTGGGAGACTCCAACTCGATTTTCCACCAAAAGTCATTGTAAAGGTAAGGATTTTACTCCCTTACTTTAGTACTTTGATTTTCGAATCGTAGAATTGATATTTACGGGATTGGAGGAAGGTTTGTCTTTACCTAAGAAGGTAGAATCCGGTGTAATGGGGATTCTAGGGTGTAGAGATTCTTGGGTCTTCTTTATAATTGACCATTCATGACTTATTCACCATAATTTGCTTAATATTTTCGTAAAAATGATAGTTTTAGGTGAATTAATGGTGGGAAAGCCTTGGTATGGGTGGAATGTTCATGGTTTGTCCTGGGATTCAGATTTGAATTTAATCCAACAATTATTAGGCCACTTGGATTGATTTTAGTATTGTGTAATGATTCTTAGACCAAGGGCAAGCGAAAGCTTCAAAAAATGAGAAGGCTCCGGTCCAGTAGAGTTTTCAGGCTATTCGAGGTAGGTGATGGTTGTTGTTTCCCATTTGCGATATGTGTACATTGTAACTGTTGTTTAGTATTGTATGTTCATTGCATGGTTTAGGGAATAAAATTATGAATGTCTAAATATCCGGTTGTCAATCATGTGAAATGAACTTGTCTTTGTTACTTGTTGGTTTACAAGTGTGGTTATGTTCATTATTGTGGGTTGTTGGATTGTGTGTGACATTCGGTTGGCTCGAGTACTACACTTGGTATGATATATTGGTTGGCTCAGGTACCATGCCTGGTACGTGACACATATATCGATTGGCTCAGGTACCACACCTAGTACATGTTCTATAATAGTTGGCTTGGCTACCATGCCTGGTACAAGTTCTATAATGGTTGGCTCGAGTACCACGCCTGGTACAGGTTCTATAATGGTTGGCTCAGGTACAACGCCTGGTATGGATTTTGATTATACTTGTTTGACTGTGTTCTGTTGATGATTCCTTGAGTGGATCGGGTTTTTTTTTGAAATGTGATTGTTTCATATTGGCCCATGAGTGGCTGAGTGGTGGTACTTAAATGTGGTGTTGGTCCTTGTGTATACCAGAATTGCATGTTGAACACTGTAGGTATTGTCCTAGTGATCCTTGGTAGGTCCAGGTTACTTAAAAAGGGTTGGTTTGTTTGTATTTGTTGTTGTTTGTGGTGGTTGTTGGACATATTTCATGTAGTTGGTAAGTTAGGTGGAGGACTGAGAACTTGGGTCACATCTTTCTGATTGGTTACTCATGTTTTGTCCTGCTTTACTCATCTTTAGTTTAAATGATCATATGTTATTTATTGGAGTTGACCGATGATCTTACCAGTACATTGTGGTTGTGTGTACTGATATTGCCCTTTCTTTCCTTTTGTGAGTACATGACATATTCCAGCGGCTGCTACATGACCTCAGTTGTAGTCCCGACGTTTCCAGAATCTAAGGGTGGGGTGCTTCTTCTGGGCTACCATGGTTTCATCTAGTTTGCTTCTAGTCCATTGTTTTGGACTTAGACTTCTTATTTTTGGGGTTGCATCCCTGCACTATAGACATTAGTAGATGTTTTGGTACACGACTTTCAGATTCTAGGGGTGTTTTTCCGCAGGATCTTTATTATTAGTTATTTTAGCTGTGAAGGGTAGTTTTATTTAATGCAACTGGTTTTGAGCTGCTAGTTTCGCTATGTGTTGGTTGGTTATTTGGTTCACTCATCTGGGTTTTTTGGGAGGGTACCACTCAAGCGGTTTAGGTCACGACAAAGATGGTATCAGAGCCCTATGTTCATTGATCTCGTCGTACCAAAATGGATCTAGTTGAGTCTTATGGAACGGTACAGAGACGTCTGTACTTTTCTTTGAGAGGCTATATGACTTTAGGAAATTATCTCTTCTTTCTTCCTTCGTTCTATAACTTGATTCGAATTGGTATCTGGCGATACAAATTGGTATCTAACTTCCTTCACTCTTTTGTCCGTAGATGGTTGACACGAGGCATAACGGAGCAAGGGTAGCGATTCCAGCTACGGGGCAACAACCAGAGGGCAAGGAAGGGTGATAAGTTGGTAATCTACAAACTTATTGAGCCTTTAATCATGAATTATTGCCATGTTTTGATGAGATTTAGAAGTTCTTATGGCCTTTATTGATATGAATGCAGGTACTCTTGAGAGAAAGTAGAAAACAAGGATATGGAGCCAAAAGAGCTAAAAAGGAGTTGAAGTGTGAAGGTGTTCAAAGAAGTGAAGAATCTGCCGAGAAGTGCGGCCTCCTTGCGATGCGTACAACCCTTGGTGCGGTTCACACCTCCCTTCGCATGATGAGAAAAAAGGAAAGAAGATTCTGCTATGAGGTGCGACCACCGTGCGACACGCATAATGCCTGGTGTGGTCCTCACCTCTCTTCGAATGATACTCAAAGTTCAAGCTAAGTCACTGGTTCGCTGGGATAGAGCTGTGCAACTTGCACAATGAGACATGCAATCGCACGTCGTGCCGCACAACTGATACACCCAAATTACACCTCTAAAAGAAGCATAAAGCGGTCAATATTCTAATATAAAACTTAACCAAGGCACAATGAGACCTGCAATCGCACGTCGCGCCGCACAACTGATACACCCAAATTATACCTCCAAAAGAAGCATAAAGCGGTCAATGTTCAAATATAGAACCTAACCAAGGTTAGGGTCGATCCCACAGGAAATATGGTAGGATCTCGTTCAAATGTGTGTATTCGCGCTCTTAGCTTGCTTATTTCCCTAAGGGGGGGGGGGGTTAAATAACAGTTAATATTTGTATATTATTAAGTAACCAGTAATCAACAAGTATCAATATCATTGTGATTCAGAGAGAAGATGGACTAGGACTGTGTTCCTCATGAGTTCATAATGCTATAGGTGTTATACTAGCAATCTATTTTGGTGCTTAGCATACAAGATCGGTAAGTTGGGTTCACCTAAATGGTTGGTCCCCTAGATAGATAAATTTCAACACACAACTTGGTTCATCTACGGGTGTATATACTAATCTTTACCTTTAATCCCAGATTAGCTATTCCCGGACAAGGTCAAGCTATTGGATGAGGGTTGATAGCCTCAAATCTCTGTTGTAACCAACCTTTTTTCCATTCGTTACCTCCTTGGTCTGGCAAGTAAGAATAAGGCGAGTTCTAACATTTATAACCGTTAAAAAGCAATCAAAGTGAAGGGAAGAATAATACATGCATAAACACCGTCCTAGAATTTCTAAGTACTTTGCCTACTTTGTTAATCCATCATGGTTTCCACAACCCTAGTTGTAAATTTAGCTACTCATGTTCATAAGCAAACAATAAGAAGTTGTTGAAGCATTTATGATCATATACTTACAAGAAGAAGTAGAGAAATCCAAAAACTTGAATAATTGAAGAAGAAATCAAGAATTAAGAACTATGAATGTGTTAATCTCTGAAAACCAATAACAAATCAATACCAATATGTTTCCTACAAATTATCAAGCATAAAACATAAAATAAAACCTAGAAAAGGTATTTATAGACATAAGAAATCCTATCCTAATTAAACAAGGAAAATAAGAATCGGCAACTTTCACGGACACAGTCTATGGTCCATGGAAACTTTTACGGGTCGTCAAAAGTCCTCGTGAATCTCAGAGCTTTTGTCATGCTGCAGGTTCACTTCCACAAGTTCATTTTATGGTTCGTGGACTTATTTACGGCTCGTGGATTGACCTCATGGAACTCAGAGTCTTTGTCTTCTTGCAACATATTTTAGATTGCCATCCAACACTCGTAGAATGAATCACGACTCGTGGAATGGCCCGTAAATCTTAGACCTTTTTCTCCTCCTCTGATCAGGTTCCATGGACAGGAATTACGACTCCTGAAAAGGTCCAAGGTTTGTGGAAACCTCTCGTAGAACTCAGGCTTCAGGCACCATCTACAGTACTCATTCCATGACTGACTTCCACGACTCGTGGAAGCATTCACGACTCATGGAGTTGAGTCGTAGAAGTAAGTTTCAACCATATTTGCAGTCTTTTTTCTGTACTTAGTCTTCGAACCATGTATTCCTGCACAATACTCAAAAACACATCAAATCTACTAAGAATCGCTAAAGAACATGCTCCAATTTCAAGTTTTAAGCATCAAAAGTGCCGCAAAACCATGGCACATCAACACCCTCAACTTTAAACCATTGCTTGTCCTCAAGCGACAAAACAAAACTATCCTAGAACGAAGCTTGAGTAAAAGAAAACTAGGAACTACGACAGTCATATGATTCAGTAATTCAGCTCACAACAAATACCCACCTCCTTTTCAGTACAAAACAAGTGCACAAGTTCCGTCTATCAAGACAACACAAGAGGATCCATGGACAATATTACGATATCAATAGACGACCTACCATACACAGATGAATCTTACCTTATTATTCAGCAGTCAATGTTACTCTAGTGCCCTTACTACAAAGAAGTCCAAATCACACAGTACTACATTCAATATCTGGGACTGAACTAGAACACTCACACTCACACTCACACTCACAAAGATATTCAAGCAATGCATGCACAATACTATAGGCTTGCCCTTATTTTCTATGCCTCAATTTTTGAACAGTTGGGCTAGGATCACTATAGGACTTTACTCGGCTTGTAACCTAGGCTTGGGGATGGGTATGGTAGATTTGGGAAATAGTGACTAAGCCCTCCTTGACACTATGCTATATTTCTTCCACTTTTCAGACCACCCTTTTCTTTCCTCCCTTTTCTCCCTTTTCTATTCTTTCTTTTTCATCAAGTGATGGGTGCGACTTTTATTTCAAACTCAACTTTTTCATCATATTTTTTCCTTTTCTTTTTTTTTCCCCCTTTTTCTTTTCTCTTTTCTTTTTCTAACACATACTCCACACCCGTTATTATTCCTTTTTATCACTAACCTTTTCTTTTCATACCCTATATTTCTCACTTACATCTATAATAGCCACTCTCAACTTAGGCGGTTTACCAGAGTTGAGGTACACAATATTCAAGGAGGGACCAGGGACAAACTGAAGGTTTATAGAAAACAGGGAGGGTGATTAGGCTAAACAACAAAAAGGGCCAGTTTTAGCTCAAAATCAGGGATCAAAGGATTTTCAATTCATTTGGACAGTTATTTAGGCTAAGTGGACTATTTTAAGAACGGCAGAAAATTCATTTGGATGGTTATTTAGGCAAAGTGGACTATTTTAAGAATGGCCTATGATCCTTTCCTAACCAACTATCCTACAGCCTAGGCAAGACTAACCGGGCAAGTTCTAGATTTGCACACAATGCAAGAATGGTACCAATATAGCTCACACATACATGGCACAGAGTACAACAATCAAATGCTAACTATCAGGTTCATGCTCTAGATTAAGCCATTCATCAGATCGATTAACATAATGTCATGCACAGATCCATAGCAGTCAGTCTATCAAAAATAGACAATCATATCACACACAATTTGGAGGGGTCTCCATTTTTTTCAATCAAAATCAAGTTTAAAATTAGGCCATAGACTGCGCTAAGTTCCTATTCTTCTTTCACTACACACAACCTATCTAAACATGTAGGTTGAACAGAAATAAAGGTCCATGGGGAAAGAACGTAGCGAGAAAATCCCACAGACTCGGATAGCCAGTGGTACCCTTTTTTGGTTGCCTCCCAAGTAGGGCTTGATTTAATGTCGCAGCACGATGTGGGTGTCTTGACTACTCAGACTTTGCCAAGATACCCATCAAAATATGGATAGCTGCTGCCCCCAGCCTACCAAAAAGCAATGTATATTGTACTTAATGCACAAAGAAAAGTAACTACGTAGGGAGGCAGGAACATACCTATGGCGCCTAGGTGTCGGTGTCTGATGGTGGAGATAGGGCTGGTGATGTGGCACCTATAGTAGTGTTAGTGGCTGTGGCAGTGGCTGTTGTGCTCAATGGATCAGCAATAGGAGGTGTACTCCCAATAGTGGCAGACTCAGAAATCTCAAGAACAAAAGATGTGGCTCCTCCAACAACTGGAGCTGAACTGGTAGACTCATCCTGAAGTCAACGCTGCTCTACCTCCTCACGAATGTGCATGTCATCTTGGGATCACTGCATGGCAGTAGTAGTGTCTCTTTTCATCCTTTTTGGGTCAGACTCGACCTCAAGAGCGACCTTGTTGTGAACCCTCTTATCTATAGCACCCAGGAGCACATGCTCCTCTTTAGCAAATAAATCAACCACCCAGCGCTGTATTGCTGGGACAGCAATGGGAATGGAAGACACAATAGGAGTGGGGCTAGTGTCAATAGATCTGATCTCCTCTTTGAGCCATACTATCTCCTTCTATATGTGTCCTAAATTGGGGCTCTGTATAGTGTGCAACCGAGTACCACTCGGTGCTCAAATTTGTCTATTCATGCAGATATCTCTCGCGCGACCCAATCTATCTCAGTCTTAACCCTAGCCTCAACGGCTGCAACTGTGGACCTCACCCAAGGCTTTAGCTAATCCAACAGGTCATTCACTTGCTTCTCTGTGTTGGTCTGGCGCTCTATCAGATTTTGGAGAAACTCCACAATAATGGTAACCATAACTAAAAAAGCTGGGTGCGAGGGCACAGTAGGAATGCCAACTGGTGGCTAGGAAGTCGAGGGTGCAGAAACTGAAGCTGTGGCACCCTCTGCAGCTACACTCACCCTCGTATCAGGAATATCTAGTAGATCTCTCACTACCGGGGATCCCTCAACTTGGACGTACTAGCTGAGATAGAGGACGAAGCTCGTCTGTGTGCAACTGAGTTAGTAACATCCCTAATCAACCCGACATACTGAATTTGAGTCACCTCTAGTGTGTGGTCCATATCTGGCATTCTTGGGAATGCCGAATCCATGAACAAACAATGAATCAAGCAGGTAAAGGGAATGCTAGTGCTCGATTAGAATGCCCGCTCATGAATTTCCTCTAAGATACAATGGGGAAAATTTATCTCATAACCAACCATGATGCTAGCAACTAGGACTGCAAAATAGGTGTCAAAGTATTGTCTGCCTGAGTCGAATAAATGTGGGACCAGATAATGGCCCACTAAAACTTGCCAGCACAATTTAAGATTTCCTTTTTGATGTCGCCTCTATGAACCCATTCTGCATCCTCGCTATTTTTTTGCTATATACCCCGTGGCCCATCTCAATAGATCAGCTTGCTAAACCTGGTCTCGCATTTTCATTTTATCTTTGACCATTTTCATTTTGCAATCAAACTCAGCCATGTCAACCTATAGCTCGTACTCTGGCCCAAACAAAAAATGCTAAATAGTTCACTCAGAGATGTCAATGGGTGCATATCGCACGAAGGTGCTGGTGAGTGGGGACAAATCTTGGTATCGCTGCCTCGGCTGAAGGAGCTGGGTGCCTGTGGATGCGTATGAGGCATAAAATTCCTGAACTATCTCAGGACAATAGCTGTCTGGAGGCTCAGCCATCCAGCCACATCTGTAGTGATTAAAGGTAGCATGGATCTCTGGTACGAATGCTAAGCCCTCAGTCCAGATCTGCAGCTCCTCAAAGATGCCCCTTTTAGGTAAACCTCTGTTAGATGGAAAAACCCCCTGAATGTATTTGTCCCTCATACCCTGAACACACCATCTCCGGTTATCTTAAGCCTCAGGTCTCTGTACTTTGTTGGCCTCTGCTTGTGTCTGAGTCTCAGCTTCTGGGGTTTTCGGACTGGAGGAACTATTATCACCAGAGTCTGACTCAGGATCGACATACTCATCTTTTTCTTGAGTCCCTGTGTTGCTCTCTCAATTACTATCCCCTTCGTCTGACGACCCCTCCCTCTCTTCAGACTGAGGAGAAGTGGTCATTGCTGGTGGTGCAACTGTGAGGGCTAGCTAAAGTGCGGCCTCTTCCTGTGCTCCTAACGTCGTGGTCCGAGGCACTACATTTGGGTCTGGCTGGATCTCATAGACCTTCTCAAAACCTAACCAAGGTTAGTATCAATACCACAGGGAATATGGTAGGATCTCATTCAACTGTGTGTATTCGCACTCTTAGCCTACTTATTTTCCTAAAGGGGGGAGAGTTTTAGTAATAGTTAATGTTTGTAAATTATTAAGTAACCAATAATCAACAAGTATCAAAATCGTTGTGATTCAGAGAGAAGATAGACTAGGATTGTGTTCCCCATGAGTTCATAATGCTATAAGCGTTGTACTAGCAATCTATTTTGGTGCTTAGCATGCAAGATCGGTAAGTTGGGTTCACCTAAATGGTTGGTCCCCTAGATAGATAAATTTCACCATGCAACTTGGTCTGTCTACGGGTGTATGCTTTACTAACCCTTACCTTTGATTCCAGATTAGCTATTCCTGGACAAGGTCAAGCTATTAGATAAGGGTTAATAGCCTCAAATCTCTGTTGTAACCAACCCTTTTTGATGAGTGCCATCCATGCCTCATAGAATAAATCACGGCTCATGGAATTTCCTTGTAAATCTCAGACCTTTTTCTCCTCCTCTGATCGGGTTCCATAAATAGGAATTACGACTCTTGAAAAGGTCCACGATTCATGGAAACCTCTAGTAGAACTCAGGCTTCAGGCACCATCTGCAGTACTTTTTCCACGACTGACTTCCATGACTCGTGGAGTTGAGTCATAGAAGTTAGTTTCAGCCAAATTTGTAGTCTTTTTTCTGTACTTAGTCTTCAAACCATGTTTTCCTGTATAATACTCAAAAACACATCAAATCTACTAAGAATCACAAAAGAACATTCTCTAATTCTGAGTTTTAAGCGTCGAAAGTGCCACAAAACAATGGCATATCAACAGTTCCCGAGGGGAATATTTATCCACTTTTATGTGATGATTTGGGAACATTCTAAAACCCAATTTGGGAATTATACTCAATAGTTTTTATTTAGTTTTTGATAGTTTTGAGAATTGAACAAGTTTTCTCTCCTAAGGAAAGATAGATGGTTTTACTCCATTCTCTCCATCTTCAATCTTGGATTCACCATTTTTGTACTGTTGAGCTTGGATATTGGTTATTCACTTCTTTAATAAAAGGGAAATTGAACTACCCAATTTGTATCTTCTCTATTTCCTTTATCATGAGTGGCTAGTCTCTTTGTCTAGGGGTGTGTTAATGATGGGCGTTTGAATTTGGGTATGGGTCTTGTTTAATTGTACTTATAATATCTAAATTGATATAGGTCTAGTGAATTCTCCATGTTTTAACTCTAAAATTAATGATTGCAAACATTGATTAAAATTACTTGATTGTGTTCTTGCTTGAGAAAGAGGTTCATAATTTTGGATGAGAATTCACTAGTGGGAACTTGGGATTTCCATTTAGATTGAGGCTAGAAATAACTCAATTAGCCAAAAAACATCCATTTAAGAGTCTAAGCTAGAAATATTGTGACTTCCCCAAGCCTAAAACTGGTTAGTTATTGTTGAAACCATGGTGCTTGAACAATGACCATCAGAAATATGATTGTTGGATCAAAAGATTGACATTCCTAATTAAAACCAATGGTATCCATGTCGTTTAACGAGAATTCACATAATTAAGCAAGTACCTTAACCAATGCTTAAGTCCAATCGGAAAAATACCTCTAGTCGTCCTCTCTCTTGATACAAATTCCTTTTTATTTTATTGTTTTGCATGAATTGCGAATTGTGACAGATTTTACAATTCCCCAATTTTCCCCTTTTTACTTTTATTATTGTTTAAATGAATACTCTATTGGTGATTGATATACGATTATCTTATAGGCGACTCTACCATTTCTCAGTGGGATTGACCCCGACTCCCATTGAGAATTATAAATTTTATTTTGCTCTGACGACCGCTATCACCTTTGTATGGAGAGTGTTACTTGAGCGTTATAAAAAAAGGGGCCATTACCGGTGATCTGGTTTTCAGTAGCCTTTTGATTGACATTTGAAATAACTTTGTGAGTTTTTATTCTCTTTTTACTTTGTTTGTTATTTTTGATTGTTGAGCAGGTAACCCATGAGCAAAGTGGGCGACAACGAAAGCATAGAAGGATTCATGGATGCAACCTGCGAACCTGAAATTCAAGGAAGGATAGGTGCAATTTGCCTACCTCCTACCATTGGGAACGCGGTGTTCCATGTCACTAGTACCATGTTCCACCTCATACAAATGAAGGAGTTATTTGGAGGGGCTGCACATGAAGATTAGAATAGGCATATCTAAAACTTCATCGAGATATGTCATCCCTTCATCTTCCATAACATTTCCCAAGAATCTATTTGCCTTCGCCTATTTTTTCTCTCTCTTACGGGATGAGTCACGACATGGTTAGAGGAGCTTTTGGAAGGATCAATCACCTCATGGAATGGTCTTGTCGAAGCATTTGTAGTGCGATTCTTCCCCCTCTCAAGAATGATGCATTTGAGAGACGATATCACCAACTTTTGCCAACTCCTGGATGAGACTCTACATGAGGCATGGTTAGGGTTTAAAAAGAATCTCTTATTGTGCCCCAATTACGAATTGCCAGATAATGTCCTTCTCCAAAGTTTTTATAGGGTTTTGAATTTAATGAGCAAGTCCGTGGCCAACAACCTTGCAGGTGGTACCTTTATGGATCAGCTATATGGTATTGCCTCAGTTTTTCTAGAGAGGATGACCAAGACAAATCTTGCTTGGCACATGAGGAGGTAAATGTTCCTACCACAGGGGTGACTACATCTATCTTATCGAATGAGATGCGTCACAAGGATGAGAAAAGAGATAAAACTATGGCCAAGATGATGATGTAGGCTGATTTGTTGGCTAAGCACGTAATGGGTGCTGGAAATGTCAAGAGGGTGAATACCGTGAGCACTCCCGAGCTTAAAGCTAGCGATGAGGAGGTTTTTACCATTATGGATGGGAAGATTTGCAACTTGTCGGCGGGTTCTCAGATGGGGTATTATCGCCCGAGGGATGAGAATCATGGTTGGATAAAGGATAAAGAGCGAGATGGCAATTGGAGGGATTGAGAAAAAGAAGGTGATATGTACAAATATGTGCCTCCAAAAATAAGGCCGACACCTTATACCAACCTGCCGTGGGCAATACCGGTCATTCAAAAATGGAAGACATGTTGTCATTGGTCTTAAAGAAGGTAGAGATGACATATAGTGGGATAAATGAGCTTAAAAGTGAGGTTTCAATGCTTCACCAAATGGTGAGCTCACATTCGGCCTCAATCAAGCATCTCGAGGCACAAATTAATCACTTGTCCACCCAAATGAATCCTCGAATGAAGGAGACACTCCCTAGTGAAACCACTGCAACTCCAAAAAATGATGGCTATGTCATGGCTATTGCCACTAGGAGTGGAGGAGTGAGTGGTGAAGATTGAAGAATGAAGTAATATCATTGAGCCACGACATTAAATCAAACGCTTCTTGGGAGGAAACCCAAGTGTTTTTACTTTATTTTTGTTACCTTTTTTTGTTTTTGGTGTATTTGTAGGAGTGCATGATGAGGAAAAATGATCAAGTGGAAAAATAAGGCAAAAAGAAACATGCGAAAGCTCGTGCGGTCTGCACAAGCCATACACAGGGCAACGCACCCTAAAATAGAGAACTGGAAGAAAAATGTCAAGTTAGAGGTGACGTGTGCTGGGCCGTGTGTTCTGCACAAGCCAATGTGTGTGTCGTACCTCTAACGCACCACCAAGGAGAAAGCTGGGCCAAGTTTGGGCACGAAATCGGCTGGTGCAAAGCGACATGTGATGTACACAAAGGCTTGTGCAAATCGCACGTCGTGGTGCACCAATGTAAGTTTTAATTTTTTTTCACCTATCTATTGACCAACTTGACCGGACGACCAATCCGGTGACCTTTCTTCTTCTTTTTCCTCTATTAGAACCGCCACCCTCCTTCTTTTTCTTCCATATTCTCTTAAAACTCCCATAATTCTCTCCCCAAATTTCCCAAAATTCCCTCAAACTCTCCCAAATCTTCTCTCCTCTCACCCCAAATCTCTCCACTACTGCATCACCACTGGTCGTCACCGTCATCCTCTGGGTCAAAATTTTTGAACTCCATTGTTGGCCTTTAAAAGCTTCAATTTGTGCTTCTCTCTCTCTAATCTTCAGTTGTGGTAAGTTCCCCGATGTTAAATATGTGCTTTGATGATGATTGGGAACTCATATTATGAAACATGCTCATTTATTCTTCCATGTTGATTTTGGGTGAGATCCAAAAATTTTGGGTCCCCAATTTTGGGTTATATTATTGATTTTACTTAGGATTAACTTGGTAGAACTTTAAGTTATGATGATGCATGTTTATTGTGGAAATCTATGATTTGGGTAAAGTCTGAGTAACTCACTTGTGTTTGTGCATGATTTGGTCCTATGATAGATTGGGTGACGTCATTCTTAAGGGAAAATCGTCATCCTCATGAGGTTTATGTTAAAATGTGATGTTAGGGGCTGAAATTTCTACTACCATTGTGCCCATGTGCTATTTTAATTAATTATGATTGTTGGGCTAATGTTCTTGGTGAGGGATATGAAATTGTTGTTGTTGATTGTGCCTTCTGATTTGTTAACTGAAGGCTTGACATTCCCAATGATAGAGGAGGTAACGTCCTTCTTAAGGGAAATCGTTGAGCCTATTCTCTGATTTTGATTATGTTGATAGATTCCGGGGAAGTCTGAGTACCCGGATGATTTGGTTTGGTCATAGTATGCTTGGCTCTATTATGAGTTGTTAGTGTTGTTGCTTGGTGCCAAGTGCTTATCGCAGATCTTGATCTATGAATCACATGCGTAACACACAAGAACACAAGGAACAAAAAAGTTCTAACTATTTCCTTGTGCATTTCGCATGCGATGCCCAAATCTTGATGTGCAAAATGCAAAAGGCACCGCACACTATGGATAAATTCTACTAGTTGACTGATTTGTGGGGCAGAAGCCAGTGCGATGCACACTTTGGCTAGTGCAAATCGCACCAGCTTTTGCACCCCACAACAGAAGTCACTATAGTTTTCTGGTGGCTCATGTGAAGGCACGTGTGATGCGCTCAAACCTTGGTGCGTTTTGCACGTGTTTCACATAAGACATCAATTACCTATTTTGTTTTTCTCCTTCTTTGCATTCCGTTTCTTCTAATTAGAAAACTTTTTCTAGTATTCTATTTTACTCATATTCAAAAAATACAAAAAGAATTTTGCTTTTCCTTTGAGTACTCACAATCTCTGTGTGCAGAATATGTCTTCTAGCAGGAAAAACATATGGCGCAACCCAAAGAAGCTATTAATCGCGAAAGAGGCAAGACTTTATTTTGGGGTTGAGGGTATAAAGGCCATCTATGACGGTGATAAGAAAAGAACCTTCAACACAGAGATGAGCTTTAACTTAGCAGCAGTTGAGGAGGAGCTACCCAATATCCACAAATAGTTCACTAACCGAGAATGTCAACTATTCCTAGAGGTACCCAGAGGGTACTATAAGGAGGTAGTTCAGGAATTCTTCGCTGCCTATTAAGCCACGCAGGATTCTATGGGGTATAAAGGGAACTTGGATAAGTTCCCTAACTTGGATTCAGTCATCATTCGAGGAAAGAAAGTTTGCATCACTCTAGCTGACATAAATGCCATTTATTGGGGTAACCCAATTGAGCCTGCACCTGCACTCTTGGCTAAGGTGACTGCCGAACCTAAGACATATCAGGAAACTTCCCTTATCCTGGATCCTAACACTCCTATTTGGGCCACTATGAGGGGTGATATTATGAGGAAGACGTTGTACTTAAAAGACTATCTCTGGTATGACCTCATTTGTATCTGATTCTTGCCATCATAGAATGATCAAAAGATAACCCAGGATAGAACCATTTTGATTGCCGCTATTATAATGAGAGAGCATGTAAACTTTGGGGAAATTACGAAGATGGTAATAAGGAGAAAAACATGTAGGGGTGGTGATTCATTCCCCTTCCCGGTGCTCATCATCAAGCTTTGTGCTAACGCCACTATCCCCTACTTCAGCTTTGACCAGGTTACCCCTGCTGTTGGTATGATTGACCTTGACAGGAAAATTGACAAGGATTCTCCTAGGTTTAAGAGGCGCAGGATGGAGCCCTCAGAGGAGGTTGAGATTGATGAATCTGATGTTGAAGCAAATGCTTCCTCTCCTTCTCGGGCAGCCTTAAAAGCACCTACCCCAGCAGCTACTTCACCTAGAGGGCTAGTGATACAGAGTAGCCTCCAAGATATGGTTGGCAAGACCTATAATCATGATAGGCAATTGAAAGATTTTGCTAATAGGCTGCCCAATTTAATTGACAAGACTGTCAAGAAGGCCATTAATGGAGTAGTAGATAGCGTGAGTAAGCTCTGCCAGAGAGTGGATGTCATTGAAGGGGCTGTTAAGGCGATTCAAAAGGATGTTAATTAAGCAAAAGGCAAGGCCCTAGTTGTTGAGGCAGATTTGAGTGCCATGCCTATGCCCCGGCACACTCTCGATCTCTTGGATGACTTGATTACAACTTATGATGATGATGAGGTAGAGCTGGATGATGATCAGAATCCAGAGTTTCAGCAGGCACTCAGAGAGTCCACACTCACTTTGCACTTCCGAAAGATTGGTGCAGGCATTAGTGGAGAGGCAATGGATGATGATGAGGCGTAGTCCTCCCAGGGAGTTGTTGCACCCCTTCTTTTACTTCTTTGAGCTTAAATAATTGAGGGCAATGCTTATATTCATGGGGGAGGTGGTGTTATTTGATACTGCTTTTGGTTTCCTTAGTTGGGTGTTCAGATATTTTATTGCCCTTGTCGGGCCTTTATTCTCTTGTTAGACAGTTTATTTGGCCCTTATCAGGCATGTTTTGGATGATTGTATATTTGCCCTTGCCGAGCCTTTTTTTGTGCCCTCATTGGTCTTGATGTTTTTAATTGTGTTGCCAGGTTGGTCCTACACGATTCCATTATTTCACTACCCGTGCCTTGCAAATGTGCTAGTGCCTACGTCGAGCCCCATTTTTAAATGACTCATGAGCGCTTAATTTGTAGTCGCCTTGTTAATTGTAGAGTAGTCAATAAACTCCAAGGATTTTCTTAATACCATGGTTCTTTCCTAAGGAGCAAATCTTTTTTTTCTCTTTTTTCTTTTATTTTTGTGTCAAATGGGGTTGGTGTTTTCCTATGATAGATTGAGAGGTGACTTTCTTAAGGGAAAATGCCAAATTTTTATTTTAATTTGAGTCCGTGCTTTGCTTATCTCGAAATGTACCCACCAAATTTTTTTATTGGCAAGAAGTTTTTGAAAATTAAGGAAAGAGGGAAAATGAATTTTGAGGAAAGCATTCTCTTGTCATGATTTGCACACTCTCGGTTTGGCTTGATCGATTCACAAACGAGTGTGTAATGAACTCAGAATAGCTTATCAAAGGTCATTTGTCCCAATCAGTTTTGAGACTAATATGGAAAGTTCTTGTAATGTGATGCCTTGTATGGTGTGGCTACCCTTTGATTCTTGTGCATGTGTGTCATCTAGAACTTTCCCCGAATATGGTTCAAGGCGAAATCCTAGATGTGACTGAGCTTGAAAGATGATCTTAGACCCTTTTTGAATAGCCACTTCACACAAATGACTTCCCTTGACATTGACCATAGTGAACCCCTTTGAGCTTGTGACCTTTATTTGGCACCTTGACCCTTTTTGGGACCTCTATTTTTTGCACCCATCCTCCCTAGTGGTTCAAAAGTGAAGCATAGGCTAAAAGCCTAAGTTTGGGAGGGGGGGAATTGAAATGATAACATAGGCAAAAGCCTAAGTAATGGGGTGTATGTACTCAATGTGGAGAAGAAAAGGAATGCACTTCAAGTGCAAGGTAGCACCTTATGTTTGAATGGAAAATTTCTCCATACGCAATGAGAATAATGAAAAGAAAAGAATTGGTGCTACCAAGTGAAGGTGATACAAGGAGGTTGGAAAATCAAGTTGAAGGGAAGAGCTTGGGTTGTGTGAGGAAGAAATAAGGTGAAGTCAAAATTCAAAAATGTGAGCGTTGTTCGAAATGATAACAAAGAGCGCTAGGGAGGTTTAGTCACTTGAGCCAAATGCAATCCTCACCTTAGCCCTAGCCAACATTGTAACCTGTAAGTTCTTGGTGATTTCTAGCTTGGTAACTCTACATTAGTGGCGAATTACATGAAGGGCCAACCTATGGTTTGATATGTCTGCACTTGAACTTCCTTGAGAGAGTGAGAGTCTTTTTGGTTCTCTTATAATCCCTTATATTGTGAATTACATGATTGTGAGTGAGATTCTCTTTTGTGGTGAGTGGCATCTTGTACTCGAATTGAAACATGAAGTCTCTATTTCAATTGAGAGGAAAGAATGAGACAAGTTGTGTGGTGAATCTTGAGGCAAACCTTGATTGTCCATACCAATGACTTGAGAAGCTTAGTAATCTTGTTTTGAATGACAAATTCCCCTAATTTTGAATAAGAAATAAATTCCTTTTGATGAATGTTTTGAAATGATCAATTGCCTTGAGAATGTGGTAGTCCAAATTGAGATAAGAATTGTGGTTGAGTCTTTGGATTGAGTCTTTTTGTTTGTTATTTTTCTTAGTTTTTAGGATAGATTAATCTTGAGTGCATCCCGATTGAGTTTTGGAGCATAATTCATTCCTTACTTTGTGAGTATCTTGCCTAAGGACAAGCAATAGTTCAAGTTTAGGGGTTTGATAAGTTGGTAATCTACCAACTTATTGAGCCTTTAATCATGAATTATTGCCATGTTTTGATGATATTTAGAGATTTTTATGGCCTTTATTGATATGAATGCAGGTACTCTTGATCAAAAGTAGAAAACAAGGATATGGACCCAAAAGAGCTAAAAAGGAGTTGAAGTGTGAAGGTGTTCAAAGAAGTGAAGAATCTGCCAAGAGGTGCGGCCACCGTGCGATGTGCACAACCCTTGGTGCAGTCCGCACCTCCCTCCACATGATGAGCAAAAGTGAAAGATGATTCTGCTATGAGGTAAGGCCACCGTGCAATACGCACAATGCCTGGTGCAGTCCGCACCTCCCTTCGCATGACACTCAAAGTTCAAGCCAAGTCATTGGTTCGCTGGGATAGAGCTATGCGACGCGCACAATGAGACATGCGATCACATGTCATGCCGCACAGCCCCCAAGGGGCAAATTTGTCCACTTTTATGTGATGATTTGGGAATATTCTAAAATCTAATTTGGGTATTGTTCTCAATAGTTTTTACATTATTTTTGATAGTCTTGAGAATTGAACAAGTTTTCTCTTCCAAGGAAAGATAGAGGGTTTTAGTCCATTCTCTCCATCTTCAACCTTGGATTCATCATTTTGTACTATTGAGCTTGGATATTGGTTATTAGCTTCTTTAATGAAAGGAAAATTTAACTACCCAATTGGTATCTTCTCTATTTCCTTTAGCATGAGTGGCTAGTCTCCTTGTCTAGGGTGTGTTGATGATAGGGTTTTGAATTTGGGTATAGGTCTTATTTAATTGTGCTTATAATTGCTAAATTGATATGGGTCTAATGAATTCTCCATGTCTTAACTCTAAAATTAATGGTTGCAAACATTGATTGAAATTACTTGATTGTGTTCTTGCTTGAGAAAGAGGTTTATAATTTCGGATGAGAATTCACTACTGGGAACTTGGGATTTCCATTTAGATTGAGGTTAGAAATAGCTCAATTCGCAAAAAAACACCCATTTAAGAGTTTAAGTTAGAAATAGCGTGACATCCACAAGCCTAAAATTGGTTGGTTATTGTTGAAACCATGGTGCTTGAACAAAGACCATCGGAAATATGATTGCTGGATCAAAAGATTGACATTCATTATTAAAACTATGCTATCCATATCGTTCAATGAGAATTCACATAATTAAGTGAGTACCTGAACCCATGCTTAAATTCCCCTAGTCGTCCTCTCTCTTGATATAAATTCCTTTTTATTTTATTGTTTTGCTTAAACTGCGAAGTGTGACAGATTTCCCAATTCCCCGATTTCCCCCTTTTTACTTTTATTGTTGTTTGAACGAATACTCTATTGGTGATTGATATACGACAATCTTATAGGCGACTGATACTACTCGAATGTACTCTCCTAGTTGGAGGTATCATAAATAAATGGTGACTAGCTAAGTCGATTGTAAAGAAGAGACTTCACAATGAGAGTAATTTGTTCACAAACAATAAAAGTAAAGGAAGGGGGGAATTTGGGAAATCTGTCACAATTCTCATTTCAAAGAAAGACAATAAAATAAAAGCGGGTGTAAACAATGAGAGAGGACGACTAGAGATGTGTGTCAAATGGGACTCGAATACGGGTCAGGGTGATTGCTTATTCATGTAAATTCTCGCTAAACGACATGTATAGTCTTGGTTTTAAGCATGATTATATATCTTTGGATCTAACAATCATATATTCAATAGTCTTATTTCAAGCACCTTTGAATTACACATTAAACAACCAAGATATGCTTGGGGAGGTCATACTATTTCTAGCTTTAGACCTTTAAATGGGTGTTTTCGGTGAATTAATTTATTTCTAGCCTCAATCTAAGTGGAAGCCCAAGTACCCACTAGCAATTTCACATCCGAAATTATGAACCTCTTTCTCAAGCAAGAACATAACCAAGTAAATTAAATCAATGTTTGCAACCACCAATTTTAGAGTTAAAACTTGATAAAATCACTACACCCATGTCATAATAGCAATCATAAACACAATTTAGCAACACCCATACCCATTTATCAATAAATCCCAATACAAGAAGTCTAGCTACTCATGCTGAAGGAATAAGAAACAATACCAAATGGGTAAGTCAAATTCCCTTTCATTTAAGCTAAATATTCAATATCCAAGCTCAGTTTTTACAAGAATGATGATTCCAAGAGTTAGGAAGAAGGAATTTGAGTGAAACCCTCTTCTTGTTTCTTGGAGAGAAAACTTGCTCACCACTCAAAGATATTTCAAAACTGTTTAAAACTATCTAAAAATGTGCCTGAATTGGGTTTTAGAATATTCCCAAAACATCACACTAACTTGGATAAAAATTCCCTTTGGGAGACATGCGATGCAACGTGTGGATTGTACGACACAATATGCACGTCACACAACTCTACAAATGTGAATTAGAGACTTCAGCCGATCTTTAGTCTTTATGCAAAGTGGGGTGCGGTTTGAACCTATCAATATGCACATCGCACAACGACTGCACCCCTTACAGATTCTTTATCTGATCTTGAGCTTTGTTCATCGGGAGGTGCGGATCGCACCTCGTGTTGTGCATATCGCACGAAGTTTGCACCTCTCAGGAGAATCTCCATCTTGTTCAATCACTTCACACTTCAACTCCTTTTTTAGCTCTTTTAAGTCCAATTTCTTGTTTTCCACCTTAGGACAAAAGTACCTACATACACATTAATAAAGGCCATAAGAACCTCTAAATCTTGTCAAAACATAGCAATAATTCATTATAAAGGCTCAATAAGTTGGTAGTTTATCGACTTATCAGTGACTCTACTATTTCTCTATGGGATTGACCCTGACTCCCATCGGGAATTATAAATGTTGTTTTGCACTGACGATCGCTATCAAAGGGGCAGGGGCAGGGGCAGAAGAAGAAAAACATCCACTAGGAGTGGAGATCAGGCAGCGACTGAGCTAAGAGCAGTGAACCTTTCCCCACCCAGGATCCTATTTAGAAGGAGTTTGAGGTTGTGCTTGAGGAGGGCGCTGAGCAGGAGGGGGTGGCACCAGTCAGAGGTGAAGGCCTCCACCCTATGTCACCTGAGGTATTTCATTAGGTGTGGGATTTTCTGAGTAGGCTGGCAGGTACTGGAGCCATCCCTACTAGGATAGTAGATCAGGTTCTGGGCACTCTTCCAGCTACTGCAGTGGCCCCCCCGGATGGATGCAACATAAGGTACTGATGTTTTCTTCTATTTGATGTTAGGCCTTGTTATGACCGGACCAAGCATGAGCTGCTGACCAAGTTCTTAAAACTGAAACCTTTGACATTTCATAGTACAAAGAAAGAGGATGCCTTTGAGTTTATTCTGGACTGCTATGAGAGGCTACATAAGTTAGGCATTGTGCAGCAACATGGGGTATAATTTGTTACCTTTCAGCTATATAATGATGCCAAGCAGTGATTGAGGGCTCATGTCGAGTGTCAATCTTCAACCTTGCCACCGATGACTTAGGCTTAATTTCATGCTCTGTTCTTGGAGAAATACGTGCCTCGCACTATGAGAGATCGTAAGAAGGATGATTTTTTGGCCCTTGAGCATGGTAATATATCTGTTTCAGCTTATGAGGCTAAGTTTCATGCCTTATTACGTTATGCTACTCAACTTCTGGGTACTGAGGAGGAGCAAATTTTTCTGTATGTTAAAGGTTTGAATACTGAGTTGTAGGTCTTGTCGGTTCATATAACCTCGGCATGAAAGAGTTTTAATGAGGTGACTGACTATGTAAAGAAACTTGAGAGGGTCAAACAGGTTGGGCAGGCTAAGATGTTAGCTAAGAAGTCCCAGAATGAGGGTAATTTCAGTGGTTCTTACTCTAGGGGTCCCAATCAGTACGTTTTTTCAGCTCGTCTTATTCAGTCAGCCCTGCCAGCTTCTGCAGGTGGTCGTACTGGAGACAATCAACAGTTTTTAGCTCCTAGAGACCTGAGAGCTTCTTATACTTCTACTAGAAGGCCTTCTCTTGATTGTTGATTTTTCCATTGCGGTGATTTGGGTCATTTTAATAGGGAATACCCCCACAGCCATACAGGAAATCATATCCAGCATCAGACTAAGTCTCTGATTCTGGCAAGTGGAGATGGCAATGGCAGGGGACATCCACGTGGTAGGCGAGGTAATTTTTTCAGAGAAGCCGTGTGAACAGAAGGAATGGAGGCACATGCAGGGGAGTATAACAACTAGCTAGTAAGGTTGCTCAAATTGATGACAGGGCCCATTGTTATTCATTCCCGGGGAAATCTAAGGTCGAGATATCAGATGCTGTGATAACAGGTACAATTCTAGTCTGTGACCGAATGGCTTCTAGATTGTTTGATCTAGGTTCCACATATTTGTATGTATCTGTAAAATTTTCTTTGGTTCTGGATTTGTTTTGTGATGTCCTTGATTCCCATATTCATGTTTCTACCCCGGTCGAAGAGTGTATGGTAGTAACCCATGGGTATCGTACTTGTTCTATGGTGTTTGTGGGGTTGCAGACTTGGATAGATTTGGTTATTCTGGATATGCTAGATTTTGATATCATTTTGGGTATGACTTGGTTGTCTCCATATCATGGTGTGTTAAATTATTAATCTAAGACAGTAACTCTAGATATTCTGGTAAGGATAATCTAGAGTGGGAAGGTGTGTACAGGCCTAAGCCGACTAAGATTATATCCTTTAGTCAAGCTATAAAGTTGGTGGGGAAAGGTTGTTCAGACTTCTTGGATCATTTTTCAGGATGTTATCATGGAGTCTCCTTCAATTGAGTCAGTTCCGGTGGTTTCTGAATTTCAGGAGGTGTTTCCAGTTGATTTTCTTGGCATGCCTCCGGATAGGGATATTGATTTTTGCATAGATTTGGAGCCAGGAACTCATTTAATATCTATTCCTCCTTATCGTATGGCTCCGGTAGAGTTGAGGGAACTAAAGACTCACTTCAGGAACTTTTAGATAAGGGATTTATTCATCCAGTGCTTCACCTTGGGATGCTCCGATCTTGTTTGTGAAAAAGAAGGATAGTAGTATGAGAATATGTATAGACTATATGCAACTGAACAAAGTCACTATTGGAAATAAGTATCCTTTACCCTGCATAGATGACCTTTTTGATCAATTGTAGGGTGCTTTCGTGTTTTCAAAAATTAACTTGAGGTTAGGGTGCCATCAACTAAAGATTAGGCCTGAGGATATACCTAAGATGACATTCTGGACTTGGTAACTATGAGTTCCTGGTAATGTCGTTTGGGTTGACTAATGTGCCAGCGGCTTTCATGAGTTTGATGAATGGTGTCTTTAAGTCATTTTCTGATTCATTCGTAATTATGTTTATAGATGATATTTTGATTTACTCCAAGAGTAAGGAGGAGCATGTAGATCATCTTCGCATTGTTCTGGGAATATTGAGGCACCAGAAATTATATGCCTAGTTTTTAAAGTGTGAGCTTTGGCTGTCTTCAGTTGCTTTCTTAGGGCATGTGGTTTCTGAAAAGGTGGTGATGGTGGATCCCTAAAAGATTAAGGCAGTTAAGAGTTGGTTCTGGCCTAGCACTGTGACTGAGGTTAGGAGTTTTGTGGGGCTTGCAGGCTACTATCGTAGTTTGTCAAGAACTCTGCTTCATTGCTACTCACTTTACAAGGTTGACTCAGAAGAAAGTACCTTTTGTTTGGTCTGACAAGTGTGAGGAGAGCTTTCAAAAGATCAATACATTTCTGACTACAACTCCCATTCTCTCATTGCTGGTTGAAGGTAAGGATTTCATTGTGTTTTGTGATGCCTCACATTCAGGTTTAGGTGTTGTGTTGATGTAGGAGAGGAATGTTATAGCATATGCTTCAAGGCAATTGAAGCCCCATGAGAAGAACTACCCAACCCATAATTTAGAGTTGGCAGCGGTAGTATTCACACTCAAGATTTGGAGACACTACCTCTATGATGTCAAGTGTGAAGTGGTCACAAACCATCGCAGCCTGCAATATATGTTTACATGGAAAGATTTAAATCTGAGACATAAAAGGTGGATGGAAGTGTTGAAGGATTATGATGTAACCATCCAGTATCATCTGGGTAAGGCTAAGTGGTGGCAGACGCATTGAGCCAAAAGCGGTTAGCATGGGTAGTTTGGCTTGTTTGGGGGTATCCAAATGACCCTTGGATAGGGAGATTTGGGCTCTAGAATCCCAATTCATGCAGAAGGGCATTTCAGAATAGGGTGGGGTGTTGGACAGTATTAAGGTTAAACCTATATTTCTGGAGGAAATCAAAGCCAAACAGTTTTAGGATGCACAATTGAACAAGCTTCGAAACAAGGTGGTGTCCGGGGAGGCTTGGGATGTCACACTGGATACTGGTGGGGTGTTAAGCTTCAGAGGGTAGATTTGTGTCTTTGGGTTGATGACCTGATGCAAAATGTATTGTTAGAAACACATGGTTCACAGTATTCAATACATCCGAGCATGACCAAAATGTATCGGGGCTTGAGGAGGCTTTATTGGTGGCCTGGGATGAAGAGGGACATAGCTGATTTTGTGTCTAAGTGTCAAAATTGTTAGCAGGTTAAGTATAAGCACCAAAGGCCTACAAGATTGCTTCAGAGGATGCCCATTCCCGAGTAGAAGTGGGAAAGGATAGCCATGAATTTTGTGGTAGGTCTTTCTTAGACTTTGGGAAGGTATGAATCCATTTGGGTCATCATGGATAGGCTGACCAAGTCATCTCATTTCATTCCAGTAAGGGTGGATTACAACTCCCAGCAGTTGGCCAAGATTTATGTGAGAGATATTGTGAGATTGCATGGGGTGCCACTCTCCATTATTTCAGACAGAGGTATGCAGTTTACTTTCAAGTTTTGGGGAAAGTTGCACAAAGAGTTGGGCACCTAACTCACTTTCAGCACGACTTTTCATCCTCAGACAGACGGTCAGTCGAAGAGGACAATTTAGGTGTTGGAGTACATGCTGAGAGCATGTGTGATTGATTTTGGGGGCCATTAGGACCAGTTTTTACCATTGTGTGAGTTCTCATACAACAACAACTATCACTCTAGTATCGACATGGAACCATTCGAGGCACTTTATGGGAGGGAATGTAGATCACCCATAGGTGGTTTGAGACAGGCGATGTGAAACCTTTGGGCATAGACTTGGTGAAGGAAGCTCACGAAAAGGTGAGGGGTATTCAAACCAAGCTGCTGGCGGCCCAAAGTAGGCAGATTACAAGATAAGGGACATGGCATTTCATGCTGGTGAACAAGTGTTATTGAAGGTGTCACCAATGAAATAGGTAATGCGGTTTGGCAAGAGGGGCAATCTTAGCCCTTCGTTTATTGGTCCATTTGAGGTTCTCGAGATTGTAGGGCCAGTGGATTAAAGGTTAGCACTGCTGCACAGTTTGTTTGCAGTCCATTCAGCCTTTCATGTATCCATACTGAAGCAATACCATGGGTATAGGGATTACATTATTAAGTGGGATTCGGTATTGCTAGACAAGGACCTTCAGTACGAGGAGGAGCCAGTTGTTATTCTCAATTAGGATGTCTGGAAATTGAGAATAAAGGAAATCATATCGGTAAAGGTTCAATAGAAGCATAATCCGATTGAGGAATCCACTTGGGAAACCGAGAAGGATATGTGGGATAAGTACCCTCACTTGTTTGAGGATTTAGGTACTACCCCTTTTCTCTTTTTAGCTCATCTTTTTTGGGTTAGATCATTTGGAGAAGAATGATGGGTAAATTGGTATCTATAGTAATGAACTATTCTATCATTATGGGTAAGCTTTTCATGCGAAGAAACGGTTAGAAGACTTCTGGGTTTGGGAGTTGGAAATTTTAGGCTAGGCTAGTCTCGTACGGATTCTGAGAAAAGTATGGTCTAGTGTAGTTCGGGAAAGTATTGGGTAAAATGTCTTAGGTTAAGCTAGTTTTTCCATTAGCTAAGGCATTAAGGAGTCCGGGAGACTTTTCGAAAGTGGATTCGGGTGAGTAGAACTCCCGATATGGAAGTTGACGTGAAAGGGCTGGTTTGGAATCTCAAGATTTGAAGTGTATTGTAAAATGGACAATTTTGGGGTATTTCTCAAGGTTCTATTTCATGTCAACCGCTATAGCAGTTGACACTGTGCTACAGCAATGATCGTTATAGCTTAGAATTTTCCCCTATAGGAGAAGTCAAGGTGGTCAGCACCGCTACAGCGGGTGGGCCCTGCTATGGCAGTGTCGCTATAGCGGAGAGGGGGCCGTTATAGTGGAGTAAGTCGCTGTAAATGCAGAAACTTCCCCAAAAATATTCAAAATTTTTTAAGAACATTTTAGAGAAGGACAGAGACGATTTGCGCGACTCCAACTCAATTTTCCACCAAAAGTCATTGTAAAGGTAAGGATTTTACTCTCCTACTTTAGTACTTCAATTCTCAGACCTTAGAATTGATATTTACGGGATTAGGGGAAGGTTTGTCTTGACCTAAGAAGGTAGAATCCGATGTAATGGGGATTCTAGGGTGTAAAGCTTCTTGGGTCTTCTTTATAATTGATCATTCATGACTTATTCACCATAATTTGGTTAATGTATCTGTAAAAATGATAGTTTTAGGTTAATTAATGGCGGGAAAGCCATGGGATGGGTGGAATGATCATGTTTTGGCCTGGGGATAAGGATTTGAATGTAATCCGGGGATTATTAGGCCACTTGGACTGATTTTAGTTTAGGTGTAATGATTTTTAGACCAAGGGCAAGCAAAAGCTTCAGAAAATGGGAAGGCTCCAGTCCAGTAGAGCTTTTAGGTTATTCGAGATAGGTGATGGTTGTTGTTTCCCATTTGTGATATGTGTGCATTATAACTGTTGCTTAGTATTGTATGTTCATTGCATGGTTTAAGGAATGACATTATGAATGTCTAAATATCCGGTTGTCAATCATGTGAAATGAACTTGTCTTTGTTACTTGTTGGCTTACAAGTGTAGTTGTGTTCATTATTGTTAATTGTTGGATTATGTGTGACATTTGGTTGGCTCTGGTAGCATGCCTGGTATGATATATTGGTTGGCTTGGGTACCACGCCTGGTACAGGATACATATTGGTTGGTTTGGGTACCACGCCTGGTATAAGTTCTATAATAGTTGGCTTGGGTACCATGCTTGGTATAGGTTCTATAATGGTTGGCTCGGGTACTGATAAGTTAGTACTCTACCTACTTATTTAGCTTTTAATCTTATGCTTTTGCTAGTCTAGAGAGGATAAATAGTGCATTTGACACAGATTTCTTCTATTTTACAGGTTTCTATGTTTTAAAAGTGTTTGGCAAAGATTCGAATGAAAACAAGTCAAAATAAAGCAAAAATGGACTGCTGACCACTGGCACAAAGTTACTCATCGTGATCGCGAGATACGAAAGAGATAAAGCCACGCGACCATGATGTGAAGTCACACGATCACATGGAGAGAGATGTCAGAGCTACGCGACTGCGAGATTGAAGACACGCGACCGCGAAGAAGGATCATAGAACCTCGCGATCACGAGGAACATCCACACGACCGCGAAGAAGGCATCGTCAGCTGCAAGACAGAATTAGAAATTCCCAATTTTAGAAACCCCAATCCACATAAAACTCTTCTCAGCCAATTGGGAAGGTATCTTTGGCTATTCTCACAGCTTTTGGCAAGCTTGGAAAGCAAGCTCATCAACCAACACCATAGGAGTGAGTATTTGGATGCTCTTTATTGTAAAATCTTTAGTTTCCATTCTTCAACTCTTGTTCTTAATTGCTATTTTATTGGTGTAATTGTTGAATTGAGATTTGGGTTTTGTGTTAGAGATAATACTTATTTTGGGTTTTTAATTCTAAATCTTGTGCTTTCTCTTTATTTATTATTTGGGTCTATTGAATCCTCCAAGCTTGAATTCATAGTTAACGGTTGCAAACATTGACTTAGCTTACTAATTTGGGTTTTTGCTTGAGAGAGGATTTACCTAAATTCGGGAAGGTTTAATAGTGGAGATTTGGGGTTACCACTCTAGATCAAAGCTAGAGATAGTTTGGTTGCTGGAAACTCCCATCCAAGAATTAGGGATAAAAATACCCAAGTTGATTTGGTTGGTTTATTGCTCACTCGTGGTGGTTCCAGAGAACACACAAGATATATGCTTGATTGGGCGAAAGATGGTTAGACATCCTTCTAACCAAGACTACCTAAGTGTTAAATCGGGTGTAAGTCTTGTGAATCGAATTCCCGTTCCTAATTCTCCCTTGTTGTCCTTGCTTGTTCAAAGCAAGGAAAGCCATTGATCAATCTATCTTTTATTTTATTTTCTTTTATCTTTAGTTGTAGTTTGTAAACCCCCCTTTTATATATCTTTTCCCCTCTTTGTTAATTGAACTTAAATAAGTTGCTTGGATTCTTTATTAGCTCGATCGCGACTACATTGTTCTCTGTGTGTACGACCCCAACATCCATTGGGAATATAAATGTGTTTTTCTCTGACGATCGAAATCACCTCCATTGGAGAGTGTATTTGAGCGTTATAAAAAATGGCGCTGTTGCCGGGGAATAATTTGGGGTATTGAGTTAGTTTAGAATTTGAGTTTACTTACTCTAGTTCAATTTTGTGAATAGTTATTTTTGTCTTGTTTATTTTTATTGCGTTGAATGATGCCATGGCATCTCAAAGTGAGGATGTTATAAATGAGGTAAGTTTGAAGGTGAGATGCCCGAACCCCCCTCCAACCATTTTTTGACCTTAAGTTTGATTGAATGGATGAGAGTCGAAGTAATCAAGCTTTTGGAAGACCTTGGAAGGAGGATGGAGGAAGGTTTATCCGGTTTTTAGTTTGTCATGGAAAGAAGGAAAAACGTCCTTCCTCACTTGAAGGCAAAAAGTGCGAAATGCAAAATCAAGAGAATGGACTTTTCATGCTAAAACCTTCACCCCAGGATTGTCACCGGAAATTCGATTCAAGTTTGGGTCGAAGGTTCAAATCCTCTAAATGGAGATCCAAATGGTGAGGTAACTTTCATCGCACTGCGACGTTAAATTGTGCGCTTGATGAGAGGAAACCCATCATTTTTATGCTTTATTTCACTTTTTGTTTCTTTTTGATGTGTTTTTAGGTGCCCAAGGGAATGAGAAGAGGAACCAAGTGTTGAGAAGCACATAAAATACCTTTGAAAAATGTGGTTTTCGCACTTGAAAGAGTGCCGTCGCACAAGCAACCAGTGAATTGAGCAAAAATCTTGGCTTGTGCATAATTGGTGTGGTTCGCACCTAACAAAGTGCGTATCGCACCTGGAATTGCATGTTGAAGCAGTGCACTGTGCAAAAAATAGAAAACTCAGTTGATGCTAAGGCATCGCGATCGCGATCCCTGACCCTCGCGATCGCGATCCCTGACCCTCGCAATCGCGATGAAGAAAAATCTCACTGACTCTTTGCTACCGCGTGAAACCTTCACGATCGCATGAAGTCGCGTGATTTTGACTCATCGTGATCGCATGAAAAGGCCAAGCAATCGTGAGACAATGAATAGTCCCAGGTAATGAAAGTTTAAATAGGCCATTTCAAAAGAAAAAACTGCTTTGAAACTTGGTTCTTTTCTCTCCTATAGGTAAGAATAATACATTCCATCAACTTCAATTCCATAAGCATCTTTGCAACTCCTCAGGTATGATCTCCATTTTATCTTCTTCAATCTACCCTCATTGTGCTAAAGTAAGTGCTTTAAACACCCAAGTGGGTGTCAATTTTTGCCTTCTACAATATGTGTGAATTGGGTGTTATGGTATGAAATTTCGGGTGAAATCTTGTTGGGCATTAAAAATCTTTTGGTTTGCTGATTTTTGAGATAAAAGATGACACCCATGTGTTGTAAAAATGGTGTGCAAAAGGGTGAAAAGAACCTGCTTGACGAAATGTCTGAAAGAAGTTTTCTGGGCTAGAAGATGACCATCGCGATCGCGATGCCCAAATACCGCGATCGCGTTGACCAACTTCCCTGAGATTTGCAATCGTGATTCCCCATTCCGTGATAGCGATGCTTTAATTTTCTAAAAAAATAATTTTGTCTTTGCGATCGTAATTGAAAGGTTTGTGATCGCGATGACCATTTTCCCATCCCAAAAATAGCAACTCTGCCCAGCTCTTCCCGGGATCATTATGGCTCATTTCTTTGGCCTAATAATGTCCCAATACGTTGCTTTACATGCCTATATAATTGTTTGACAATTTTATTCCTTTTGTAGGTACTTTAAGCTTGAGTATGGCCGAAATTAAACATGAAGATGCCAACCAAGTGGCCAACAAAAAGTTATACCAAGGAACCTTCGTCTCCCTCAAGTGCTCCCAACTATATGACCGTCTGTTGACAAATCCAATCACGAGGGAGCGAGGTATTATGTTGGATGGATTGGAGGAGAAATGGGCCGACTTCCATGGAAAGTTGGTTACTAGTGGACGGTTGTGTTTCTCCGCCGAGCTTATCAAGGAAAACTTTGCCGTGGTCCGTGAATTTTATGCTAATGCAGCTGAGATGGACTTCGCCAATGACTTGGTTATGATGGTTCGAGACAAGTTGGTTTGTTTTGATCTGGAGTTGATCAATGGATACTACCACCTCCCTAATGTCGATAATGCCATATACAAAGCCCGAACTACAGAAATGGGGACCAATTGGTTTGTGGAGCACTTACATGATGGCACGGTCCCACAAAGGATAGAGTTGAATATGAGGATTGAGTCCTTCGAGTTTAACTTTGAAGCCCGCACTTGGCTTTCGATCATTTGAGCCCGAGTTATGCCTTCCAAGAATGAATCTAATGTGACCACCAATAAAGCAAGGGTCATTTATGCTATGATAGAGGGTCTTCCGGTGAATGTAGGGCAACTGAACGTGCAAGAAATTCAAAAAGTGGTCCTTGACGGTAGCAAAAGTTTGCTCTTCCCTTCATTGATAAGTCACTTATGCAATGAAGCCGGGGTTGCAAAGAGGGATGGTGAAAATGAGAGGAAGCCCAAAAAATTGATTCACCCTCTAAAGAAGAGAGGAGCCGTGCAAGCATCAAAAAAGAGGAAGATTGTAGCGACCCTCTTGGGAGGATGCCACTTTTGAAATAAAAACAAATATGTACCTATAGCATTTAAAAGGGACTTCATTTAAAACATATTAATAATTTTATTTATATAGCGGAATTAGGCCCGTTCGAAAAGAGTTAAATGCATAGTATTTTGACATCTAATAATTCATATAATTCCAAGTAAAGACCATATAGGAGTTTCAATTCACGATGGCAGACCTTTCAAAAATAATCAAACATGTACCTTATGGAAATTCATTTTTTTTTCATTTAAACACAACTGCGGGATCATTCTGTACATCATCTTTGAACTTTCAAATACTAAAGAAAACACTAGTTTCTTTCATTTCGCAAATTACAAACCAAAATGTAACTTTCATACATTATAAGACCTTAGTTTACACACCTCAAAACAGCCAACACAATACCAAATTTAAGCTTACAATTTACAATACTACGATAAAATAAGCTTCCAAAATTTACATATACAAGTGCAACATATGGATCATGTACAAGTCCCAAAATTACTATAAAACATAGACACCTATATGCAAATGTGATCTTCTAAAAGCTCCAAAAATTCTACTACAAGTGGCCCTCTTCAATTATTTTCCCGAGCGTCACCTATGATAGAAAACAACTATCGCTAAGCACAAGACTTAGTGGTGTATAAAGCTTGGGCTTGGAGTTATAGACTTCTCCAATTCCCTTTTAAATTATTGGCAGCTCAATATAACATATAAATTAAAAACAAGTAAACAAGTATATTACAAGTATCAAAATTCACATTCAAATCTCAAGTGTCATGACAGTTCCTAGAACTATCTCACGAGATTTCAAATAACAAATTTCGCCCAATATGTACGTCATGCCATCACACAAAGCATAATCCAATATTAAGAAGGGCTGAAGCCCTGTATCAAGTAAGGCCGAGACCTAATAATCAAGAGAATCAAGAACCATATTAAAAATGGCTTTCTAGTTCGTACCTAAATGAATAGTTTTCCATAATTAAGACGAACCACAAATCCAGAGTCAAGATGGCCAAAGATACGAATCAAGAGGCATGACAATACAGCAACATAGTCACTGCCACAAGAAGGACAAAGTCCCAACAAGAATGCAAATGATCGAGCAATCCGTACAAGTGGGCGAATTAATTAATATCTCACAATAATTTAAAATACCAATATGTCGATATAAGGTCACGAGAAAGCAAATGAAAGTTTCAAGACAATAATCAAAATACTCCATCAAGCAATGATAGTACAAGTTCAAGTTTATACACAAACCTTGGCTTTTTAGCACATAAATAGTCCTACCACAACTTGACGAGTTCAAATCGTAGACCAACAAGTGCGTCAACTTCCTCAAACAATTTCCTTTAGCTCGTACAAGAGTATAAACACCTTGAATATACAATCAAATACCCATTTAATATTCAACAATTTCAGCATGTGAAAATGAACAAGATAGACATCAAAAGTGAGCCTAGTTTGTGCAAATCGTACTATTCCCAAAACAGTAAATCTGGACAGCCAAACTGGCTTGTGTTGTGACTCAACTTCGAATAGGTAAGCGGTAAAACCAAGCTTTGTAGTTTTCACAAAAGTTTTAGGTACATGTCTTAGGGTAGAAAGTAATTAAAAACCATAACAAAATATATTTCTTACAAAAAGATTTCTCAAAATACTAACAGCTGTACATAGATGGTTTCTAAATCGGAAAAACTGGACAGAACCTCCCCTCTATTGCGTTCCCTTTTTCAAACCTTTAACAGCAAAACCAGCTTTTGATATAAACATAAGAATTGTAGATCTATGTGTTGGATTTCCAAAACATATTTGATCAATCAAAACATATCTCTACACAACAAGATATGATAATATTACTAACATCCACAAGGTTCTAAATACAAGTTTTGCTCACTTACCACAAGAGAGGGCTTGTCTTATGTTCTAGCTGAAAGGATAAGTTGTTCTAGGCAATTTTGTGAGGGAATAAGATTGAGAGAGAGCTCAGGGGGTTTCCTTAGCCTTAAGGAACCGAAATTTTAGAGGTGTTGTAATATTTTATACACAAACATGGATATATATAACAATTGAAAAGGTGGCTGCCCAAAAAGTTAAAGTTGGCTGCCCCAATCTTTAAATATCTCATGTATTTAATATTTTTTTGGAGATAAATATAGTTGTAGTAGTTTACGTAAATACCCCGATACAATTTCTTAAAATACCATCTTACTTCAAGGCAAGCAACTTCTCAAATGTCGCAAAAATTTAAGTTTAGGGAGCGCAAATTAGAGACTAATCATTTTTATCACGAAATGGTCGAATGATGTGCAAGTAATAGCTTAGATATCTTGGGGTGTTACAACTCTCTCCCCCTTAAAGATATTTTGCCCCAAAATTTACATGATTCTAGTCCCGAAACAAATGTGTATATTGAGTTCGCATGTCCGCCTCTCGCTCCATTGTGGCTTCTTTACCAACATGATTTCTCCAAAGTACCTTTACTAAGGGAATTCTCTTGTTTCTAAGTTGCTTTACTTCGCACGCCAAGATCTGGATAGGTTCTTCTTCATATGTCAAGTCAGGATTAACCTCGATGGATTCAACAGGGAGAACATAGACGGATCTGAGCGATATCTTCTAAGCATAGAAACATGGAAGACGTTGTGGATCTTGTCCAACTCAGGTGGCAAAGCTAACTTATAAGAAACTGGGCCATCTTTCTCAAGTACCTCATATGGTCCAATAAATCGAGGGCTAAGTTTTCCTTTTTGGCCAAACCTCATAATCTTCTTCCATGGAGAAACCTTTAAAAATACCTTATCACCAACTTGGTGCTCAATTTCATGCCTCTTAAGATCAGCATAAGACTTTTGTCTGTCTGAAGCAATTTTTAGATGATCCTTTATTATTCTTACCTTATCTTCTGTTTGTTTCACAATCTCAGGACCAATAAGCTTCTTTTCACCAACTTCACTCCAACAAAGAGGAGTCTGACATCCTTCCATATAGAGCTTCATAAAGAGGCATGCCAATACTTGATTGGTAGCTATTATTGTAAGCAAATTCTATCAAAGCCAAGTGTTTGTCCCAACTACCTTCAAACTCAATAATGCAAGCTCGAAGCATATCTTCTAAAACTTGTATTACCATTTCAGACTGGCCGTCTGTCTGGGGATGGAAAGAGGTACTAAAGTTCAACCTAGTGCCCAACGCTTCTTGCAAGCTTGTCCAGAATCTAGATGTAAACCTCGGGTCTCGATCATATACAATAGAAGCGGGAATGCCATGTAGTCTCACAATCTCATTAATGTACAACTCTGCTAAATGCTCAAGTGAATAATCCACCCTGATTTCCAAGAAGTGCACACTCTTTGTTAGCCTATCCACTATAACCCAAATTACATCATGATTTCTTTGAGTGTGAGGTAATCCAGAAACAAAGTCCATAGTTATCCTCTCCCATTTCCATTCTGTTATCGACAAGGGTTGTAGCAAACCAACTGGGACTTGATGTTCAGCCTTTATTTATTGACAAATCAAACATTTTGAAATAAACTCCGCAATGTCTTTCTTCATACCATTCCACCAATAGTGTTCTTTGATGGTTTGGTACACTTTCGTGCCTCCAGGATGTATTGTATATGGTGAAGTATGTGCTTCTTTCAAAATTTCTCTCCTCAAATTTTCATCATTAGGAATACATAACCTATTCTGATAAAATAGGACACCATCCTCACCCAATGTAAAATCATGTTTTTCTCCATTTTGAACTTCTTTTATCAATCTTGCAAGCTTCTCATCTAATTTTTGTGCTTCTTTCACTTGTTCAAGTAATATTGGCTTGATTTTCAGATTAGCGACGAACAAACCATCAGAATTAAGTGCAAGACAAGCATTCATGACTCTTAACTCAAGAAGCAAGGGTAAGGGACTTAAAGATAAACTTGCAAAGGATTTACGGCTTAGGGCATCTACAACCACATTGTCTTTTCCCGGATGATAGTCGATTGTGCAGTCATAATCTTTGATAAGTTCAAGCCATCTTCATTGTCTCAAGTTCAGCTTTTTTTGTGTACCCAAGTACTTTAAACTCTTGTGATCAGTAAAAATATTACACTTTTCTCCGTATAAGTAATGCCTCTAAATTTTCAAAGCAAACACAATAGCAGCAAGTTCAAGATCATGAGTAGGATAATTCAATTCATGTGGCTTCAATTTTTGAGAGGCATAAGAAATAACTTTTCCTTCTTGCATGAGAACACAACCGAGACCACGATGAGAAGCATCACTGTATAACACATACTCTTTCCCTTCAGTTGGTTGAGTAAGTATAGGAGATTGTGTCAACAAGGATTTTAGAGTTTCAAAGCTCTCTTGGAATTTGTTATCCCAAGTAAACATGACTTCTTTCTTCAAAAGATTAGTCAAAGGAGAAGCTATAGTGGAGAAGCCTTTCACAAACCTTCTATAGTATCCTGCTAAGCCTAAAACACTTCTTACTTCTGTGGGACTTTTGGGTGGATTCCATTCAACAATAGCTTGAATCTTACTAGGATCCACCTTCACACTTTTAGCTGACACAACATGTCCTAGAAAAGTGACTTCACTAAGCCAAAATTCACATTTAGAAAGCTTAGCATAAAGCTCTTTCTCCCTCAAAATTTGCAAAACAATGCGGAGGTGTTTATCATGATCTTCACTATTCATGGAATGTATTAGAATATCATCTATAAAGACAATCACAAATTGATCAAGATAGGGCTTAAATACTCTATTCATTAGATCCATGAACACCACAGGAGCATTCGTTAACCTGAATAGCATCACCAAAAATTCATAATGACCGTATCGAGTTCTAAAGGCAGTTTTGGGAACATCTTGATCTCTTACCCGCAGTTGGTAATACCCAGACCTCAAAATCAATTTTTGAAAATAAGTTAGCACCCTCAGCTGGTCAAATAAATTCTCAATCCTAGGCAGTGGATATCTGTTCTTGATTGTTATCTTGTTCAATTTTCTAAAGTCAATGCAAAGCCTAAGAGTGCCATCTTTCTTCTTTACAAATAAGATAGGTGCTCCCCAAGGAGAAACACTAGGATGGATGAAACCATTCTCAAGAAGTTCCTGCAATTGAACTTTCAACTCTCTCAATTCTGCTGGAGCCATTCTATATGGAGTTATAGAAATAGGAGTAGTTCCGGGAACAAGCTCTATCGGAAATTCAACTTCTCTTTCAGGAGGAAACCTAGGAAGATTTTCAGGGAAGACATCAGGAAAATTACACATTGTAGGTATTTACTTGAGGCTAGGACTCTCCAAATGTGTATCAACTATATGAGCAAGATAGGCATCACAGCCTTGACGAATCATCTTTCTTGCAAAGAGCGTCAAAATAATATTAGACGTTAGTGATCTCTCACCTTGAACAATGATGTGTGAAAATGTAGGATCTTTAAAAGTCACATGCTTTGACCTACAATCCACTACTACGTGGTATTTATAGAGCTAATCCATCCCAATAATAACATCAAAGTCTTGGAAAGGACTTTCAACCAAATCAGCAGGGAAGACTAGATTTTGAATCATAAAGGGGCAATCTCGATAAATCCGATTACAAACAACCTGATGACCCAAAGGACTTTCGACAAGCACATCATAGCTAAGTCTCACAGATTTCACATTTTCAGGAAAAACAAGTGATGAGCAAATATAGGAGTGTGTAGAACCAGGATCAAATAATGTAATAACACATAAGCCAAATAAGTGAAATTTACCGACAACCACATCTGGTCCATCTTGTTCATCCCTCTGTCTCATGGCATAAGCTCGTGCAGTTGATCTTTCCCACTAGCTTGATTAGCTCCACTTGGGCCCGCTGCTTGTGTATTTCTAAATCTTGCTCCTCTATTGCCTTGAGGAGGATTAATAGTAGGTTTCTGAACTGAGCCTTCAGTATGCAAAGAAGGAGCATGGTTAGGATTTGGACAATCCTTAACCTTATTATCAAACGCTCCACAATTAAAACATGCACCAGAAGCCCTCCTACAAGTACCATAGTGATTCTTCCCACATTGTGCACAAGTGGGTACACGAGTCTTGCCTTGGCCATAATTTGGAGTGCTAGCTGTAGAAAAATTTGATCTGTTCTGCTTATGTTGAACTGACCTGTTAGGACTTCCAACCCTGAAAATATCAAATCTACCTCTTTTGGATGGACCTTCGTAATCTAATTTAGGCCTTTTGAATTTGTTTTCATTTCTACTCACTTCTTCCTTATCAACTCCTTCCCAAATAAGGGCAGCTGAAACTAGTTTGCAAAATTTCTCATGTTGTAGGATCGCTACATTCTTACGGATGATATTCAAACCATCTTCAAAGCGCCTGCACTTATCTTTCTCTTCATTAATAACACCTCCAGCATAGCGAGATAGCCTGAGAAACTTTTGTTGATACTCAACAATAGACATGCCCCATTGCCTTAAGTTCAAAAACTCCTTTTTGTTTGCATCACAATAAGCAGGTGGTACATACTTTGTTCTGAATTCTTTACCAAAATCATCCCAAGTAAGCACCGGAGGTTTTTCTTTGGCATTTGGTACACTTAACCACCAGTCATAAGCATCTTTTTGTAACAGTGAGACAACATACTTAAATTTGGCAGCATCCGAACACTCTAGTTGCTCAAATACCCTCTCCATACGGTCAATCCATTATTCACCATCAGTAGGATCAACACTGCCTTCGAACTCAACTCCACCCATTTTTCTCATTTTATCATAGTTCATTTCATTGGGGTCATGCATTCTTCCAGCCAAGTGATGAAAGAAATCAACCATCTATTGAAAATGAGGGATCATAATAGGAGCACTATGATCCATATGAGGATGTGGATCAACTCTCGCATCCTGATTGTTTCCAACTTCAGAACCACTAGTACGAGTGTAATTATGATCAGCATGATGCTCTCCAACCCCTTCTAGTAAGTTAGGTTGGGAAATAGAGTTACCAGAACCCTCACGAGCAGCTTCCATAGGTCTATTACAAGAAGAGGCCATAACTTAATTCCTTCAAAAGGGAAGATCACATTGCATTAGGGACATGTACATGATGCATATGCACAATAGACTAAACAAAGTATATTATCCAGGTACGCAATAAAGATTATTATCTAAGAAGTCCTAAAAATATAAAATGTACTAATAGGTTACAAACAGAAGTCCTAGAACTACAAACCTAAGGATCTGATACCAACACTTGTAGCGACCCTCTTGGGAGTATTCCACTTTTGAAACAAAAACAAATATATACATATAGCATTTAAAAGGGACTCCATTTAAAACATATTAATCATTTTATTTATATAGCGGAATTAGGCCCGTTCGAAAAGAGTTAAATGCATAATATTTTGACATCTAATAATTCATATAGTTCCACGTAAATACCATATAGGAGTTTCAATTCACGATGGCAGACCTTTCAAAAATAATCAAGCATGTACCTTATGAAAATTCATTTTTTTCCATTTAAACACAACTGCGGGATCATTCTGTACATCATCTTTGAACTTCCAAATACTAAAGAAAACACTACTTTCTTCAATTTTGCAAATTACAAACCAAAATGTAACTTTCATACATTATAAGACCTTAGTTTACACACCTCAAAACAGCCAACACAATACCAAATTTAAGCTTACAATTTACAATACTACGATAAAATAAGCCTCCAAAATTTACATATACAAGTGCAACATATGGATCATGTATAAGTCCCAAAATTACTACAAAACATAGACGCCTCTATGCAAATGTGATCTTCTAAAAGCTCCAAAAAGTCTACTTCAAGTGGCCCTCTTCAATTATTCTCCCGAGCGTCACCTACAATAGAAAATAACTATCGCTAAGAAAAAGACTTAGTGGTGTATAAAGCTTGGGCTTGGAGTCATAGACTTCTCAAATTCCCTTCTAAATTATTGGCAGCTCAATATAACATATAAATTAAAAACAAGTAAACAAGTATATTACAAGTATCAAAATCCACATTCAAAGCTCAAGTGTCATGTCAGTTCCTAGAACTATCTCACGAGATGTCAAATAACAAATTTCGCCCAATATGTATGTCATGCCGTCACACAAAGCATAATCCAATATCAAGAAGGGCTGAAGCCTTGTATCAAGTAGGGCCAAGACCCAATAATCAAGAGAATCAAGAACCATATTAAAAATGGCTTTGTAGTTCGTACCTAAATGGATAGTTTTCCATAATTAAGACGAACCACAAATCCGGAGTCAAGATGGCCAAAGATCTGAATCAAGAGGCATGCCAATACAGAGACATAGTCACTACCACAAGAAGGACAAAGTCCCTACAAGAATGCAGAATGATCGAGCAATCCGTACAAGTGGCGAATTAATGAATATCTCACAATAATTCAAAATACCAATATGTCGATATAAGGTCACGAGAAAGCAAATGAAAGTTTCAAGACAATAATCAAAATACTCCATAAAGTAATGATAGTACAAGTTCAAATTTATACACAAACCTTGGCTTTTTAGCACATAAATAGTCCTACCACAACTTGACGAGTTCAAATCGTAGACCAACAAGTGCGTCAACTTCCTCAAACAATTTTCTTTAGCTCGTACAAGAGTATAAACACCTTGAATATACAATCAAATACCCATTTAATATTCAGCAATTTCAGCAGGCTAAAATGAACAAGATAGACATCAAAAGTGAGCCTAGTTTGTGCAAATCGCACCAAATTCCCAAAACAGTAAATCTGGATAGCCTAACTGCCTTGTTTTGTGACTCAGTTTCGAATAGGTAAGCGGTAAAACCAAGATTTGTAGTCTTCAAAACAGTTGTAGGTACATGTATTAGGGTCGCAAGGAGTCAAAAACCATAACAAAATATATTTCATACAAAAAGATATGCTCAAAATACTAACAGCTGTACATAGATGGTTTCTAAATTGGAAAAACTGGGCAGAACCTCCCCTCTATTGCGTTCCATTTTTCGAACCTTTAACAGCAAAACCAGATTTTGACATAAACATAAGAGTTGTAGATATATGTGTTGGCTTTCCAAAACATATTTCATAAATCAAAACATATCTGTACACAACAAGATATGATAATATTACTAACAGCCACAAGGTTCTAAATACAAGTTTTTCACACTTACCACAAGAGAGGGCTTGTCTTATGTTCTAGCTGAAAGAACAAGTTGTTCTAGGAAATTTTGTGAGGGAATAAGATTGAAAGAGATCTCAGGAGGTTTTCTTAGCCTTAAGGAACCAAAATTTGAGAGGAGGTGTAATATTTTACACACAAACATGGATATATATAACAATTGAAAAGGTGACTGCCCAAAATGTTAAAGTTGGCTGCCCCAATCTTTAACTATCTCATGTATTTAATAATTTTTTGGAGATAAATATAGTTGTAGTAGTTTACGTAAATACCACGATACAATTTCCTAAAATACCATCTTACTTTAAGGTAAGCAACTTCCCAAATGTCGCAAAAATTCAAGTTTAGGGAGCGCGAATTAGAGACTAATCTTTTTTATTACGAAATGGTCGAATGATGTGCAAATGCTATCTTAGATATCTTGGGGTGTTACAAGGATAGACGTGGATTCACCATCATTTGGCTTATTTCCCGAGTCTAGTGAGGTACATGAGTCAGCCGCTGCTACGGAGGCTATTGGTCCCCTCAGGATTGGACCTCCGACACTTCGCCACATCTCCAGCCAAGTCTATGGCATGGATGCCCATCTTTTCCAGATTGTAGCAGGCTTACCTTCGGGTCTGGGTGAGAGTTCCACCACACCAGCATCCAGGCCGTCATCCTCCACTATTCCTAGTGGCCCTGCACTAGCTAGTGTAGTAAGCCAGCAGCAGCACATCAAGGAGAGTTTGGCTAAGGTGGAAAGGCAACAGAAAAAGCAGAGGGACCATGATAGGAAGCAAAGCAAGTTCCTCAAGAAGATGATGAGCACTTTGAGGAAGCTATGTGGGTCTTAGGCTGAGGATGATGCTGATGAGGGAGACTGGGTCCTTTCTGGACCTAGCAGTTCTGGTTCTGAGTGATACACCCTTCAGGGAGCCCCCTCAAACTCTTCTTTTATTTTGTTGCAGTGAGGGCACTACACGTTGTTAGCTGGGGGTGGCTGGAACTCTATCTAGACTATTGATTATTTTGGATATTGCGCCCTTGTCGAGCTTGTTTTTATTATTAAATATTGAAGTGGCCTTGTCGGGCTTGTTTTTATTAAGTTTTCCCTCGTCGGGTTTGTTTGTTGATATGGATAAAGTTGATGGTTTAGGCTGTTAGTTTCTTTTCTTATAGCTTGTTGTTTTTCCTTTTTATAGTAGGTGTGTTGGATGTTTTAGAGCCAGGGGAAGTCTGAGTACCCGTTAGGCTAGATAGAGCTTGTCGGAGCTGGGGACACAAAATCATACATGTCGACGTGCAAACCACACAAGCTTCGTACATGCCCACTGTTGGCATGTGCATTGCACGTGTGACCCGCACTTTGGCATGTGTAAATTGCATGTGCCTGTTAATTGTGATGGTTGGGTTGATCCACTTTGTGAAGCCATATCAATTTAAATAGATGAATTGGACCAATGATAGACTGAGTGACGTCATTCTTAAGGGCAAATCATCGTCTTTTGAGGTTTTAGTTGCGATTGACTTGTTTGGTACTAATGATGTAGTCTTACATGTTAAGTGAAATAGGCATACCCTTCCAAATTTTTTGTGAAAAGTGCATGGTGAAGAATGATGCTTGTGACAACCCCTTTGATATTTTTGTGACTCTTAGCTTATTAGATAATGTAGAATGACTCTTCTTTGTTCTTGTTTAGGAAGTTAAAATCGATCCTTCTTGAATGATTCACATGCCATGTGTGGTGAGGTTCATTTGAATAATTCTTGTGCTTGCTTGTGTTAACTAGAACTTGCTCGGTTAGTCGTTAATGCTAGTCTTGATTACTCTTGGTTGGATAAATGATCTTAGGCCTTCTTTGTGATTATCGAAGCCTACTTAGCCTTAAATTCCACCATTACACTTCAATTGAATAATTAGTCACGCCTCTTGAGCCTAATACCTCTTCTTTGGAAACCTCGTTACAAGCCTTGAACCATTTTTGACAATGAATCCCTCTCTTGAACCTGTCCCTTCTTGAACTCCACAAGAGTGAAATCAAGGCTAAAAGCCTAAGTTTGAGGGTTGATTAAAGGTACCTTGGAGGAGTGCTAATTGAGCTTATCTTGGTTTGTTGCATAAAAAGAATTACCATAAAGAAGAAAGATTTTGAAAGAAAAGCAAAGTGGAAAGGAAAGAAAGAAAATCCTCCAAGGTGAAGAAAATGATAAGAATTGGGGCTTCAAATAAAAAGAAGTGAAATGGTGCCTTGTGTTGAATGAAAATGAAAGGAATGACCTTGGTTTTGAATTGAAAAAGTTGTGTAGAGTTTGAGGAGGATGTAGTCACTTGAACCCAAATGCGTATCCTACCCATCCCCGAGCCTACATTATATGCTTAGAAAATCCCTTTGAGATCTCCAACCGAGTGTTATTGAGCTAGTGGCAAATGAAAATAAGGGCAAGCCTATGGTTGATACTTGTTAGCACTTGAACTTCCTTGTGAGTGTGAGTGTTTGTATTTGTCCCTTGTGATTTTCTTTGTACATAATGTGTTTTTGGAACTTTTGTTCTTGTGAGGGCATGTGAATTAGGATAGTTGGTGACATTGATAAACTCCGAAAAATGAACCAAATGAGCATGTTTTGGTAAGCTAGTGGTTTGAGTCACATCTTGAGAATTGGTTCTTGTCACTTGCTTATTCTCATAGTTCCATTGCATCCTTGAATTATGTTTTGAATGGAGAGGAATGCTTAGATTAAGTTATCATGTGATTGACTAATCATTAGTACCAACCGAAGTCATGCTTGGTGCTTAAAATGGGTTTCCTTGGCTTGTAGTATTGTCATTGCACTCGTTTGTGTTCCTCTTGAAAGGGTATTTTTAGCTGCTTGAGGACAAACAATATTTCAAGTTTGGGGATTTGATAAGTTGGTACTCTACCTACTTATTTAGCTTTTAATCTTATGCTTTTTCTAGTCTAGAGAGGATAAATAGTGCAATTGACACGAATTTCTTCTATTTTACAGGTTTCTGTGTTTTAGAAGTGTTCGGGAAATATTCGAATGAAAACAAGTCAAAATGGAGCAAAGAGGGACTACTGACCACTGGACAAAGTTGCTCATCACGATCGCGAGATACGAAAGAGATAAAGCCACTCCACCATGAAAAGAAGTCACGCGACCGCATGGAGAGAGATGTCAGAGCTATGCGACGTGAGGTTGAAGACATGCGACTGCAAAGAAAGATCATAGAACATCGCAATCGCGAGTAACATGCACGCGACCGTGAAGAAGGCATCGTCAGCTGTAGGATAGAATTGGAATTTCCCAATTTTGGAAACCCCAATCCATATAAAACACTTCTCAGCCAATTGGGAAGGTATCTTTGGATATTCTCACAACTTTTGGCAAGCTTGGAGAACAAGTTCATCAACCAATACCATAGGAGTGAAGATTTGGATGCTCTTTATTGTAAAATCTTTAGTTTCCATTTTTTAACTCTTGTTCTTAATTGCTATTTTATTGGTGTAATTGTTGAATTGAGATTTGGGTTTTGTGTTAGAGATAATACTTATTTTGGGTTTTTAATTATAAATGTTGTGCTTTCTCTTGATTTATCGTTTGGGTCTATTGAATCCTCCATGCTTGAATTCATAGTTAATGGTTGCAAACATTGACTTAGCTTACTAATTTGGGTTTTTGCTTGAGAGAGAATTTCCCTAAATTCGGGAAGGTTTAATAGTGGGGATTTAGGGTTTCTACTCTAGATCAAAGCTAGATATAGTTTGGTTGCCGGAAACTCCCATCTAAGAATTGGGGCTAGAAATAGTCCAATTTACCCAAGTTGATTTGGTTGGTTTATTGCTCACTCGTGGTTGTTCGAGAGAACGCGTGAGATATATGCTTGATTGGTTGAAAGACAGTTAGGCATCCTTCTAACCAAGACTACCTAAGTGTTAAATCGGGTGTAAGTCTTATGAATCGAATCCCATGCCCAATTCTCCCTTGTTGTCCTTGCTTGTTCAAAGCAAGGAAAGCCATTGATTAATTTATTTTTTATTTGTTTTTCTTTTATATTTAGTTGTAGTTCGTAAATCCCCCTTTTATATATATTTTCCCTTTTTCGTTAATTGAACTTTGATAAGTTACTTGGATTCTTTATTAGCTCAATCACGACTATATTGTTCTCTGTGGGTACGACCCCGACATCCATTGGGAATATAAATGTGTTTTGCTCTGATGATCGTAATTACCTCCATTGGAGAGTGTATTTGAGCATTATCAGGTACCACGACTGGTACAAAATCTATAATAGTTTGCTCAGGTACCATACCTGGTATGGGTTTTGATTATACTTGTTTGATTATGTTCTGTTTATGGTTCTATGAGTGGATCGGGTTGTTTCTTGAAAAGTGATTCTTGCATATTGGCCTATGACTGGCTCGGTGGTGGTACTTAAATGTGGGATTGGTCCTTGTGTAGATCGGCATTGCATGTTGAACACTATAGGTGTTTTCCTAGTAATCCTTGGTTGGTCTGGGTTACTTGAAAATGGTTGGTTTGTTTGTATTTGTTGTTGTTTGTGGTGGTTGTTGGAAATATTTCATGTAGTTGGTAAGTTAGGTGGAGTACTGAGAACTTGGGTCACATCTTTCTAATTGGTTACTCATGTTTTGTTCTGCTTTATTCAGATTTAGTTTAAATGTTCATATGTTGTTTATTGGAGCTAGCCAATGATCCTACCAGTACACTGTGGTTGTGCGTACTGATACTAAACTTTCTTTCCTTTTGTGAGTACAGGACATATTTCGGTGTCTGCTACGTGACCTCTGTTGTAGTCCCGATGTTTTCAGAATCCAAGGATGAGTTACTTCTTCCGGGCTATCGTAGTTTAATCTAGTTTCCTTCTAGTCCATTGTTTCGGACATAGAATTCTTGTTTTTGGGGTTGCATCCCCGCACTCTAGACATTAGTAGATGTTTTGGTACACTACTTTCAGATTCTAGTGGTGTTTTTTCGCAGGATCTTTATTATTAGTTATTTTAGCTGTGAATGCTAGTCTTATTTAATGCAACTGATTTTGAGTTGCTAGTTCGCTAAGTGTTGGTTGGTTATTTGGTTCGCTCATCCGCGGGTTTTGGGTGGGTGCCACTCGCAGCGCTTTAGGTCATGATAATAATAATAGTAATGTAATACACCACTCAAGTGCATACAAGAGAATACAATGATTCATGGGATGATATGGTGAAAATGTTTCCAATGCAGTAAAGTAAAAACCCCAAAATGCGGTTTATGGGACTACCTCGTAGGCTCCCTGAACCATCTTGTAGGCCGCCCTAGAGCTCATAAACATATGCAATAAAAGTAAAACCAACATATGTGCTCCTCGGACCATCCAGTCGTACCTCAGACTCATCAATGGAAAATAAATGGAGAAAAGGTCCGAAAATATTCCTCAGACCGAGTATAAAAGTGGTATTATCCTTTCTTCAAAAAATAGAAATAAAACCCATGAAATTTCCTTTCTAAAATCTGAAAACCATAGAAAACGTAGAAAATCTCAGATTTCGATCAAAATCTCATATTTTGCTCAAATCTCATACCACTAGCCATGTATATGCATGAATGAGAATATGTGTGCCATCATAGGGAATACAGGTATATGTACACATCAAACAGGGCAAAAGCGCCATTCAGGCAAGATGACTGACCTGGGACTTCGTTCAAATCCAAGCTATGGCTTCGGGCCCACATTTACATAGAAAATGAATGAACAAATATGAAAAAATGAGACAATAAAGTAAAAACAAGGGATAATGCCTACTCTACCTCTAAAACCTCTTTAAAGTGTATACTAAGGATTCTAGGCTAATCTAACGAGGCTACAACACCCTAAACTAAGGAAAAACATGATAATTATACTCTACGGTCCCGAAAAATAGCCAAATATATGAAAATAGTATTTAAGCCTAAATCTAACCTAAAGCCTACCCTAACGTTCAAGTAACTTATAACATATAAAATCTAACTAAGCCAGGTCTAAAGGAAGTAAACTATAACCTACCTTGGGGTCGAACTTGAAGCACGAACCATCAATCATATGCATTCCCCTTTTGTAATGCCTCAAAATGCTGCCATGCTATCATAAACATAATCTAGTGTCAAGATGAAAAAATGACACTCATATTGCTATATAAAAATTTGGGCCAAAAATCGGGTCCAAAAATGACCCTCGAGGCCTGCTTAACGAAATAGAAAATCAATTTCAGAATTATGCTCCCAACGGAATGTAGGGTGCATGACTGATAAGTCGGTACTCTACCAACTTATTAAGCCCATATCCATGAATTATTTCTATGTTTTGAATAGATTTAGAGGTTCTTATGGCCTTTATTGATGTCTATGCAGGTACTTTTGATAAAAGATGAAAAACAAGAATATGGACCCAAAAGGAGCTCAAAAAGGAGTTAAGTTTAAAGCGTTCGAAAAAGCTAAAGATTCTAACTGGAGATGCGGTGGCCGTGTGACACACACAAGCCGTGTGCAAACTGCACCTCCTACGCATGACGCTACAAAAGCCACTGAAGAATCTGTTAAGGGGTGCGGTCCTGTGCGACGCGCACATCACAAGTTGCGAACCGCACCCCCTTCGCATGAATCTCCCAAGTTAGCTGAGTCACTGATCCAATTGAAGGCAGTGTGCAACGTGCACATCACAATGTGCGAACCGCACGTCGCAGCGCACACTTCCCGAAGGGCATTTTGTCCTAACTTTTAGTGACGTTTTGGGAAACTATAAAAGGCCCAATTGTAAATAACTTTCTTTAGTCCTGAATATTCTGAAGAGCTTTTTGCTTTGAGAGTAAGTTTTCACCTCTATTGAGAAGAGGGTTTCAATGTAATTCTCTTGGTTAACACTTGTATGCTTAAATTGAATCTAGAACTTGAGATTCAGCTCTAATGGAAGAGATTTTGACTTACCAAGCTGGTATCTCTTTCTCTCTTACTATGAGTGGCTAATTTCTCTTGTCTAGGGATGTATTAATGATGGGTGCTTAACAAATGGGTGTGGGTGTTATTTATTCTTGCTTATAATTGCTTATTTGACATGGGTCTAGTAATTTCACCAAGTTTTAATCCTAAAATTGGTGGTTGCAAACATTAATTTTCATTACATGGATATGTGATTGCTTGAGAAAGGATTTCATGGTTTCGGATGTGAAATTACTAGTGGGAACTTGGGACTCCACTCAGATTTGAGGCTAGATATAGCTCTTATCAACGGAATCACCTATTTAAGGGTCTAAGCTAGAGATAGTGTGACCTCCCAAAGTTTAGATTGGTTGTTTGTTGATCAAACCGATGATGCTCTAACCAAGATCATCGGATATAAGATTGTTGATTGAGAGATAAGCAATTCTTACCCATAACCAATGCTACTTATGTCATTAAGCGAGAATAAGTATGAATTGACAATCACTCTATCCCATAACTAAAGACCCATCAGATATGCATCCCTAGTCGTCTAGTCAACTTGGTACACCCGCTTTTGTTTTCTTGCTTTTTAATTGAATTGTGATTGTAGTGGCAACATCCCAATTCCCCCATCCTTTTACTTTCCATTTTGAGCATTTACTCTCGCTTTAAACTCAACTCAATACAATCTCTATTTAGCTACTCCAAGTCCCTTAGGTATGACCCCGACACTCGTTGGGATTATAAATTTGGTTTTACTGCATGATCACCGTGACCTCCAACTTGGGGAGCACGATTTGAGTGTTCATAAAAAATGGCGCCGGGTCCAGGGACTTGAGTTGTTAGATATTTTTGATTGTTGATTTGAAATCACCTTGAGAGTACTTTTTTGTTTTACTTTCATTTGTTGTTTGTGTTGTGATTAAGCACCCTAGCCTATGAATGAGGCCGATGATAACGAGAGCGTTGAGGGCTTCATGGAGGCCGACGAGGCCGAGCCTATGATGCAAGGGAGTGTAGGTGCAATCCACCTACCTCCCACGGTGGTAAACACTGTCTTTCATGTGACTAGCACCATGCTCCACTTAATCAAAATGAAAGGCCTATTTGGTGGAGCAACACATGAAGATGCCAACCGGCATATTCAAAATTTTATGGAGATTTGCCAACCGTTCATCTTTCAACATATCTTCCAAGAGTCCATCCGATTATGCCTATTCCCTTTTTCCTTGACGGGGGAAGCCACATTGTGGTTGGAAGAGTTTTCGGATGACTCTATCACATCTTGCGCCGAGTTGGTTAAGGCATTTACATCGAGATTCTTTCCTCCATCTCGAATGATGAAGCTAAGAGATGAGATACCAACTTTAGGCAGCTCCCGGATGAGCCATTATATGAGGTTTGGTTAAGGTTCAAAAAGAAGCTTCTCTTATGTCTGAACCATGAGTTATCGAACAATGTATTGCTACAACGCTTTTATTGGTCGTTGAACTCTCTAAATAAGTCGGTGGATGACAACCTTGGAGGTGACACCTTCATGTACTTAGAGTTTCCCATTGCCTCAACTTTGTTAGAGCGAATGACAAAAACCAATCAAGCTTGGCATACAAGAGAACCTGATATACCAACTTTGGGAGGACCCTCATCTATCTTGGTTAATGAAATGAGGAAAAAGAAGGAGGAGCGAGATGAGACAATGGCCAAAATGATGACACAAATTGATTTGATGGCTAAGCATATGATGGGAGCTAGTGGTGCTAAGACAGTGAATGCAGTGAGTACATCAGAAATCAAAGCGAGTGATGATGAATTGATGAAAGTGGTTAATGGAAAGCTATGTTTTGTGTCGGCGGGTTCTCATCCCGGGTATTATCGCCCGAGGGAGGAGAACTAAGGTTGGATTCAAGACAAAGAAAGAGACAGAAATTGGCGGGATAGAGACAAGGATGGTGATCGTATCAATCACCAGAGTTCGAATCCCTATATCCCTCCAAACAAGGCAGAATCTCTCTACCAACCGGGCACAAGCAACCCCGGCCATTCCAAGTTGGAGGACATGTTGTCCTTGGTTCTTACAAAAGTGGACACCATAAATACGGGAGTGAGCAAGCTAAATAGTAAGGTCTCAACACTTCACTAAACTATGAGCTCCCACTCAGCCTCAATCAAGCATCTTGATGGCCAAATAAACCACCTCTCAAGCCAAATGAACCCGAGGATGAAAGGGACATTGCCTAGCGACACCATCACCAACCCAAAGAATGATTGATTGAGGTAGTATCATCGTGCCGCTACGTTAAATCAAGCACTGTTTGGGAGGCAACCCAAGTTTCTTTATTTATTTTTGGTTATCTTTTGTTGTTTTTGGTGTTTTTTTAGGGAATGCATGGATGATAAAACTAACAAGGGAAAGCAGGGCAAAAAGGGGCCGTGTGGTGGACTGTGCAGACCGCACAAGCATTTGTGCATGTCGCACAGCCTACCACATGCCAAATCATAATGCCTGAAGGAAATTTGAAAAATTAGAGGTGACTTGCACTGGGCTGTGCGGACCACACAATCCCAAGTGTACATCACACCTTCATCGCATGGAGAAACAGATGCCTGGGCAAACCCATGGCAGAAAAAGAGGCATGTGCGATACTCTATGCGGTCTGCATATTGTCTGGTGCAAATCACATGTCGTGGTGCACCAGTGGTATGTTGGAAATTTAATTTACCTAACCCGTTGACCAACCCGACCCGGAGATGACCCGGCCAACTTTTCTTCTTCTTTTTCTTTTAAAAACTGCCTCTCTTCTCCTTTTCCACCATCCTTTCTCTCCAACTCCCAAAATTCTCTCCAAAAATTCTCTCCAAATCCCTCAAACCTCCCCAAAATCTTCTTCTCCTCTCACCCAACCATCTCCACCACTCCATCACCACTGCCATCGTCATCTCTCTGGGAAGGTTTCGTGGGTCACCATTGTTGGAAAAAAAATCTTCAATTTTCACTCCTCTCTTCATAATCTTCACTTGTGGTAAGTTCCCCGATGTTAAATACTTGTTTTTATGAAGGTTGGGAACTCATATTGTGAAGCATGCCTAGTAGAATTGCCATGTTGATTTTGGGTGAGATCTGAAAATTTTGGGTCCCCAATTCTATGTTGTATTGATGATATTGCTATATGTCAACTTGGTAGAACTTTAATTTTGTTAATGCATGTTGATTGGTAGTGATTTTTAGCCTTGAATTATGTGTTGGGGTGAAGTCTGAGTAACCCACTTGCGATAAATGAATAATTTGGCCCGATGATAGATTGGGTGACATCGTTATTAAAGGTAAATCTTCATTTGTCATGAGGTTTTTGTTGAAAATTTGTTATGGAGGCTGAATTTCGCTGATTGTATACCCATGGTTTTTGTTGAGCATTCTATTTGGGGTGTATGATCTTATGCAGGGAGGGGGTTAATTATTGCTGAAATTGTGGATGTCTGCCGTGCAAGTGAGGGCTTGATGTTCCCGATGATAGACGGGGTAACGTCTATCTTAAGGGAAGCCATTGAGTACCTTTATTGCTTGTTATTGTGTCAATGAAAATCCAGGAAAGTCTGAGTACCCGAAAGTTATGGTCATGAGATCCCTTGTTCCCCTTTGTTCATAGTTGATTGGTTTGTTGAGTGGTGCCAAGTGCTAAGCACATCTTGCTCCATGGATCACATGCGTAATTCACAAGAACACAAGGAACCAAAATTCCAGTTGTGCCTTTGTGCAGTTCGAATGCGATGAATAGATCTCGATGTGTGGGTCACATAAGACATCACACAATGTTGAAAAAGATAGCCAACTCACTGTTTCGAGGGGCGACACCTGGTGTGACACACACTTTGGATGGTGCAAATCACACCATCATCGCATCTCTATTGAAAATCCCTGTAGGTTTCTGTTTGCCTGTGCGACACACACTCTCTTTGGTACATTTTGCATATGGTCCGCATAAGCCGATAATCACCTACTTTGTTTTTCTAGTCCGTTGCATTCCATCCTTTGTAGTTTGTTAACTTCTTCTTAAGTTTGGTTTGTGTTTTGGCTCACAATCTATGGATGCAGAACATTTATTCTAGCAGGAGAAACATAGGAGGCCAACCTAGGAAAATGACTGCAGCAGAAGAGTCAAAGCTCCATTTTGGGGTGGAAGGCATGAAGGCCTACTATAAGCGGGACAAGAATAAAACTTTCATTGTGGAAAAGAGTTTTAATATGGGGGAAGTTGGGAGTGAGCTACCCAACATGCACCAACAATTTGCTAATCGAGGATGACAACCATTCCAGGATATACCCGGAGGATACTATCAGGAGATAGTCCGAGAATTCTTTGCAGCCTATCAAGCCACACAAGACTCCAAGGGCTACAAAGGAAACAAGGACAAGTTCCCCAACTTAAATGCAGTTGTCGTCCGAGGCAAGAAAGTTTCTATTACCCCCGCTGCCATCAATGCTATCTATTGGGGTTATCCAATCGAGCCTGCTCCTTCACTTCTAGCTAGGTTGATGGCTGAATCAAAGCCATATCAGGAGACAACCCTCGTTATTTCTCAAGATGTCCCCCTTTGGTCCACTATGGGGGAGATATTTCAAGGAGGTCCCTAATCTTTGAGGCTCGTCTTTCGTATGATCTTATTAGCAACTGTTTCTTGCCTTCCCAAAATGATCAGAAGATAACCCAATATGGGCCCATTCTAATTGCGGCCATTATGATGGGCGAGCATGTGAACTTTGGGGAAATAGCGGTTATGGTGATAAGGAGAAAAGATCATCGAGGAAATGACTCCTTCCCCTTCTCGGTGATGATTAATAAGCTTTGTGGCAAGGCCTATGTCCCTACCCTCTATTGTTACAAATTCACTCATGCTATTGGGACTATTAACCTTGATAAGAAAACAGACAGGGACGCCCCCAGGTTTAAGAGGCAAAGGGTCGAGTAGTTGAGTGGGGTTGATAGTGATAAGCTTGGTGCTAGGGCAGATGCTTCATATCCTTCCCGGACTACCTCAGAGGCACATCCACATGCTCCTGCACCCTCTATGACCAAAAGTAGCCTTTAAGACATGGTGGACAATACCCATAGCCATGAGCGGCAACTGGCTGACCTAGCGTCGAAGCTACCCAGTATGATAAACAAGGCTATTAAAGATGCAGTGCGAGGGGTAATGGATAGCTTGAACTCACTGTCCAAGAGGGTCGATGTCATAGAGGGGTAAATAATGACATTATGGGAAGATGTTCGCAAAGGTAAAGGTAAAGCTCCGGTGGTAAAAGCATATCTGACCACCTTACCTCTACTTTATTCCATTCCCGAACCCTTGGATAGCTTTTTTACAGCCTATGGGGATGAGGTGTTGCCTGGAAATGAGGATCAAGAGTTGGGTGATGATCAAGATCCGGATTTTCAGAGGGTTCTCCATGACTCCACACTTTCTGCGCACTCCCGAAAGGGTGGTGCTGGCTTGAGTGAGAGAGCTTCAGATGAGGAGACAACTGAAAATGATGATGATGACGAGGGTTAATCCTCCAGGGAGTTCCACCCTCTTCCCATTGCATTATTAGCATTGAGGGCAATGCTATTTTTATGGGGAGGGGGTGGATTTACTTTCTTTTGTTGATGCCCATGAGTGGGCTTGAAATACTAATTTTTATTGCCCTTGTCGGGCCATGTTGACATTCTGCTAGATTTTATTTGGCCATTGTCAGGCATATTTGGATGATTGTGATGTTTATTGCCCTTCCCGGGCCTTTAGATTTTGTTTCGTTTTTACTTTGAGCTTATTTGTGTCCTCGCCAGGCTTGACACTCATTTTTACCTTGGGTACGACCTCGACACTCATTGGGATTATGAATTTGGTTTTACTGCACGATCGCTGTAACCTCCAACTTGGGGAGCACGATTTGAGCGTTCATCAATGACCCAAATTGGGCAAAAATGGGAGTGATTCGGACGTCAAATGATCTGAAACTCATGACTTTGATTAAAATAAAGGGAAAACTCATCACGAATTGGTGGTTTTCCCTCTGGAAACTAAGTGAAATAAAGGAAAAGACTTCATTTAAACACGAAAAAAGTGTGAAAACAGTGAAAATGACCTAGAGGGTCATTACAACATCCACTACAAAAAAGAACTTTCATCCTCAAAAGTTAATTAAAAGAAGGTATCTGAAGTCTAAAAAAGGTGAGGATAACGGGTTTGCATGTCGATCTTGGTCTCCCAAGTAGCCTTCTCAACAGGACGATGCCTCCACTAAACCTTAACTGATGGAATCCCCCTGGACCTCAACTTCCAAACTTGCCTATCCAAAATAGCAACGGGCTCCTCCTCAAAAGCTAGCGACACATCCAACTAGACTGAATTCCACTGAAGCCCATACGAGTCATCCGAAACATACCGTCTTAGCATAAAAACATGGAATACAGGGTGAACACCTGAAAGAGAAGAAGGCAAGACCAACTCATATACTACCTCCCTAATGTGACGAAGGATCTCAAATGTCCCAATAAAAATAGGGCTAAGCTTTCCCTTCCTCCTAAACCTCATCACGCCCTTTATGGGTGACACTCGAAGGAACATTCGATCACCAACCATAAACTCTAGACCTCAAATCCTCCGATCATCATAACTCTTCTGCCTACTCTAGGCAGAACGAAGCCTCTCCTGAATGACCCGAACTCTATCCATAGAATTACATAGCAAGTCAATACCCCATGGCCTAACCTCGAAGGCATCAAATTAACCTACTAGAGATCTGTACTACCTACCATACAAAGCCTCAAATGGAGCCATCTGAATACTGGAGTGGTAGCTATTATTATATGCAAACTCTGCCAAGGCTAAGAAATGTTCCCACTGACCTCCAAAATCAATAACACAAGCCCGCAACATATCCTCTTAAACCTGAATAGTATGCTTTTGACTGACCATCAGTCTACGGGTGAAAAGCAGTGCTGAGATCAACTAGGGCACCCAACTCTCTCTGAATAGACCTCCAGAAATATGAAGTAAACTGAGTACCATGGTCAAAAATGATAGAAGCAGGCACCGCATGCAAATGCACAATCTCAAAGATGTAAATCTGAGCCAACCACTTTGAATTGTAAGAAGTCTGAACCAATAGAAAGTGAGCAGACCGTGTCAACCTATCCACGATAACACAAATAGCATCAAACCTCCACAAAGTACATGGCAAGCCTACTATGAAGTCCATAGCTTGCAAGCACCTACACAAAAAATCTGAGATATCCCGCTTCATACCACGCCACCAGTAGTGCTATCTCAAGTCGCGGTACATCTTAGCTGCCCCAGGGTGAATGGAATAACTTTAACAATGAGCCTCCTCCAAGATTAATCAGACCAAATCACCAACTCAAGGAACACAGATACGACCCTTAGTCCTTAAATCACCCTCTGAATCTAAGGTCGTTTTCTTAGCCTCACCACTCAGCACCTTTTCACGAATGATACTCAACCTCGCATCATCAAACTACTATGCCTGAATATGCTTTAACAAGGATTACCTAGCCTCAACCAATGCAAGAATACGACCCAACTTAGAGATGTGAAGTCTAACTAACCTGTTAGCCAAGGATCGAATGTTCACTCCTCTGCTATCAAGAATGCGAAGCTACTTATATTTGCTGCCTTTCGGCTCAAGGCATCCGTTACCACATTTTCCTTGACTTTGAGATAGCACATAGCGATATCATAGTCCTTCAGTAACTCCAACCACCTGCCCTTCCTCAAATTTAGATCTTTCTGGCTGAAAATGTACAGAAGACTATGATGGTAAGTGAAGATATCACAGTGCATGCCATACAGATAGTGCCTCTAAATCTTTAATGCAAAGAGTACCACTGCTAAATCCAAGTCATAGATGGGGTAGTTTCTCTCGTGAACCTTCACCTATCTGGAGGCATAAGCAATCACTCACCCCTGCTGCATCAATACATAAGCCAAACCAACTCCAAAAGCATCACAGTAGATAGTAAAACCTCGGCCCTCAATTGGAAGAAGAGGAATCGAAGCCAAAGTCAATAATGCCTTGAGCCTCAGAAAGCTCACCTCATACTCATCAGACCATTGGAAACGGACATTATTCTTAGTCAATCTAGTCAATGGAGCTACTATAGAAGAAAACTCTTCCACAAACTTTCTATAGTAACCTACCAAGCCGATGACACTGTAAACCTTGGTAGGAGAAGTAGGCCTAGCCCAGTCACTAACTGCCGCAATATTTACTAGATATGATGTGCTATGATTTTACGACACTTTCGATGCTTAAAACTTAGAATTATTATACATTCTTTAGCACTTTTTTAGTAGATATGATGTGTTTTTGTGAGTTGTGTAGGAAAACAGGTCCTGCAAGTAAAAAGCTGGATTTGTGCTAAAAATTGACTAAGTGAGGAATCAGTGGTGGAATGATGGTCTGTGGTTCAAGACCATAGACCTATGCTGTTAATAGTAAAAATAGATCTACAGGATTTCAACTCAAGGGCCAAACCACGAGTTAGTCTACAAGTCATGGAGTTAAACCACGTACCCTTATTGTGACTCATAGATTGAGTTTCAATAGAGGTGCAAAGCAAGAGTGAAGAATCATGAGTCAGTCTATATGCCGTAGTTACACATGTCAACCAGTCCTGTGAGCCATAGACTTGATCACCTGCAGACATGCAAAAAGAAAAGCTGAAACCACTAGTGGGTCTATTAGCCATAGTTCCAAACTACGGACCATTCCTATTACCCATAGAAAATAGTCAGAGAAGAAGCAAAATGGGGTCAGGAACCATGGGTCAATCCATGAACCGTAGATCCATTCCACAACCTTTGGTCCTACAGTGGTACTATGCATCACAGAGTTTGACTTCACCAGACTACAGTTGACTCTAGAGATCTACGAACCGTCATTCAGAATGATGGATCATGGACTAACCCGTGATCACTGTTGTGACTATGTTTTCCTAGTCAACTTAGTATAGGATTTGTTGTCTATAAATACTTTTCCTAGGTTTTGTTTTTGAGGTTATGCATTATTTTCTATCAAATATGACTTAGAAATACAAAATATTACATTGTTCTTGATTTTGGGAGATTAAATCATCCATTGGTTCTTGATTATTGATTCTTCTTTGATAATTCAAGATTTCAGATTTCTTTATTTCATCTCGTAAGTATATGATTATGAATTCTTCACAAAATTCTGATTATTTTCTTATAAACATGAGTAGCTGAATCCACAACTAGGATTGTGGGAACCATGACAGATTAACAAAGTAGGCAAACTACTTAGTGACTCTATGAAGGTGTTTATGCATGTATTGTTCTTCACTTTGCTTTAATTGCTTTTTAATGGTTGCAAACGTTAGAACTCACCTTATTCTTACTTGCTAGACCAAAGGGGTAAAGAATAAAGAAAAAGGATGATACAATGGAGACTCGAGGCTATCAACCCTCATTTAATATCTTGACCTTGTCTGGGAATATCTAATTTGGGATCAAAGGTAAGGGTTAGTAAAGCATACACCCGTAGACGGACCAAGTTGCATGGTGAAATTTTTCTATCTAGGGAACCAAACATTTAGTTGAACATAGTTTATCGATCTTGCATGATAAAGCACTAGAATAGATTATTAGTACAACACCTTACTGAGTTATGAAATCATGGGGAACATAATCCTAGCCAACTCTCTCATTTATCAACAACAACATTGATACTTGCTATGACTTGATTATTTACAATTTACAAACATTACTTGTTACATAATTTTCCCCCTTTTAGGAAATAAAAGACTAATAGAATGAATAACCACATTAACCTAGATTCTAGCCATATTCCTCGTGGGATCGACCCTAAGCTTGCTAAGGTTCTATATTTGAAAATGATCGCTTTATACTTCTTTTTTGATGTATAATTTGGGCATATCAAGATCCATTATAATCCTATCCTTGGACACCATGTGCCCCAAGAATGCCACAAACTCAAGCCAAAACTCAAACTTAGTGAATTTGGCATACAACTGTTGATCTCACAAGGTCTGAAGTACGACTCTCAAATGCTCTCCTCCTTAGTCCTCGAATACACCAAAATGTCATTGATGAACACTATAACAAAGGAATCCAAGTAGACTCTAAACACACAATTCATCAACTCTATAAAGGCTACTGGGGATTAGGTCAACCCAAAAGACATGACTAGGAACTCATAATGGCCGTATTGAGTCCAAAAAGTCTTTGCGATGTCCACTGCCCTGATCCTCAACAGATTATAACCGGACCTCAAATCAATTTTAGTGAACACCGTTGCACCCTATAGCTAATCAAACAGAACATTAATACATGGCATCGAATACTTGTTCTTAACGGTCACCTTATTCAGCTATCAGTAGTCAATACACATACACAAGGAACCATTCTTATTTTTCACAAATAGAACATGAGCACCCCATAGAGACACACCAGGCTTGATAAAACCCTTACTCAGAAGATCTTAGAGCTGCTGCTTAAGCTTCCTCAACTCGGCTGGTGCCATCTGATATGGCAGAATAGAAATGGACTGATTTCCCAGCTTGACATTAATACCAAAGTCAATATCACGATCAGGTAGAAGACCTGATAAATTAGTAGGAAACACATCCAAATACTCGCAAACCACATGAACTGACTCAATGGAAGGTGTGGTGGCACTAGTATCACAGACAAAAGTAAGATAAGATAAGCACCCCTTCCCAACCAAATGCTGGGCTCTCAAGAAATATATAACTCCCCTCGGCATGTAGCTATCAACACTCTTCCATAAAATATGAGGGATATTAGGTATCCCTAGAGTAATAGTCTTGGCAAAGAAATCCAAGACCGTAGGATAAGGAGACAACCAATCCATGCATAAGATAACATCAAAATCAACCATATCCAGTACAACCAAGTCTACCCAAGTGTCGTACCCCAAAATGGTCACCACACAAGCCTGATATACATGATCCACTACTAAAGAATCTCCAGCTGGGGTAGCTACATGCATAGGCACAGACAATAACTCATATGCAGGCTCCAGATGTGTAGCATACTAAGAAGACACATAGGAGAAAGTAGACCTCGGATCAAATAATGCAGAAGTTGACTGATGACAGACTGAGATCATACCTGTGATGACATCATCTGAAGCCTCAGCCTCTGGCTAGCCTAGAAATGCATACATATGGCTCCGACTACCATGACCATCTCGAGTATCTTGGGACTGCCCCTGTTACCCAATGCACCACCTCTGGCTAGTGGTATGGAGCCCTAAACCTGTTGACCCGGCTGACTCTGCTGAACCTATAGCCTAACACACTGAATTAAAGGACAATCCCTAGCATAGTGACCTGACACCCCACACTCATAACAACCCAGACCAGCTGTACCCTACTGTGATTACCCAACTGAAATAGAATGATCACCATGACCTGAATACCCAGAGCGAGCACCTCAAAAAGTCTGAACCAAGCTTTGGCTACCCTAACCACTCTGATTGTCTGTAAATAGTGCCTCCTAAACATGACGTCTAGGCTAAAATCACTGTTGCTGCTGACCCATACCAAATAAGCCTCTTCCTCTAGACTAGGAACCATTGAATCCACCTTGGTGGCAGGGCCTTTTATCACTGTCTCTATATGCCTGGTGATGGATATCCTTGATAGTACAAGTGTGATCAACAACTATAATAAAGCCACATACCACACTCTCATGCTCAGTATACAGAATCATCATGGCATGCCTAGCCAACTTATGGAAGCAAACCTCATACTCTAAAATAGTCATAGATCCCTGCTCTAAGCTGTTGAACTCATCCCTCAGCTTCTCTCTCATACTACATGGTACATACTTCTCAAATAAGGCCTCGGAGAACTGAGCCTACGTCATAAGAGGTAATCCAGCTGGTCTACAAGCAATATAGGATCTCCACCACTGTCTGGCTGCACCATCTAACTGAAAGGCAGTATAATCTACCCCATGTGACTCAACCAAGCTGAGGTTAAGTAACCTCTCCAGGAAACTAATTAGTAACTCAGAGGCATCCTCTCCCAGAGCACCTGAAAACCTTGGAGGACCCAATCGAATGAATCTATCCAACATCTTATTCTCCTCAGAAGACATAGCAGGCCTAGCTAGAATAGGCAGAGAAGCCAATGGAATATGCAATACCTCTAATCGGGGAGCCACATTAGCAAGCTATGCTCCTGAACTCGATGCCCCTACCTGGGACAAAATCTGAGCCTCGTCCCTAACCTGTGAGCCAATCAGAGTACCTAGCAAAGACCTGGGCTGTGACATGCCCTCCAAAAACCCAAGAAAATGACCAGTGTGTCTTGTAAGACCAATGTAGCCATAAAATGTGCGATATACTGGGCTTTCCTTATACCCTTTGGCTTATACTATACCTCCTCTACTACTATATTTGTTCTGGTAATGGTACCCTAGCCTTGGCCTAAGTTGGCATCCCAGACAGTGCCCTACTTATATATTTGGGTTGATCTCTGCCCCGTCCCCAAGCTGGGGCTCTAACTGAAGGAGCAGGGGCCTCATCCTTACCTGCCACTAATCTTGTCTGAACCATCTGAGAAAGATTGAAACAAAATATACTTAGAAGTTGTCAAGACCAAGGACGCACGATAAGGAATCAATCAAGATGGAAATATTTCCTAAGAATGCCCTATAGCCTCTCGTAGATAGGATTCAGATGTCATCATACCGATCTACGAGATTCTACTAGGAATTTGCTCATGTACTGGTAAGATCGGTGAACCTAAAGCCCTAATACCACTCTGTCATGATTTGAAATTGGGCCATGATGACACCTATTAAAACCCACCAGTAGGCAAGCCAACCCAAGAACACGATACTATAAATAAGTAATTAAATAAGCAAACTGGAAAAGAAATACTAACAAGATGTGAGCCAACAATATAGATATATAACCAACAGTACAAAATATACAAAAAAGGCCCTAAAGAGACCAGGAAAGATGAAATATATATACAAGAACCAAACCTGGACCTGCTGTCACCAGTACATGAGCATCTAAGTACAAAAATAGCACTATAAAAGATGCTACTGTCTACTATAATATAAAATACAGATAGTATGAATAGATAGAAGGCATTAAGGATCTTTAAACGCCGAGAGCTCACCACAATCCAAACAACAGCTAGCCATAAACGAGTGGATAGTCAACGAGGGTGACTCATACTAGGTGCTGCATTTGAAAAAGATGCAGAGATGTAGTATGAGTACTAAAACATGGGGTAATCAGTAGGCATCACAGACTGATTGATCTCAAAAAGATACTATATAATATAAGAAATAGGAAAGTAAACTAGCTTTTGGGATCCACCTAAATCTAGTTATCACTCGAAAAAACTGAAAAGCTAGTACCATTCGGAATAATGGTGAAGATAATAATAGTAATGTAATAGACTACTTAAGTGCGTATAAGAGAATGCAATGCATCATGGGATGATATGGTGCAAATGTGGACAATGTAGTAAAGTAAAAACTCTAAAATACAATTCATAGGACTGCCTCATAGGCTCTTCAAACCATCTCACAGGCCACCCTGGAGCTCATCAACATATGAAATAAAAGTAAAGCCTGGATATGTGCTCCTCGGATCACCAAGAATCATACCTCAGACTCTTCAACAAAAAATAAATGGAGAAAAAGTCTAGAAATATCCCTCGGACCGAGTATAGAAGTGGTACTATCCTTTCTCTCTAAAAATAGAGATAAAACCCATGAAATTTCCTTTATGAAATCTAAAAACCATAATAAAAAGTAGAAAATCTCAGCTTTCGATCAAAATCTCATATTTTTGTCAAATCTCATACCACTAGACATGTATATGCATGAATGAGAATATGCATGCCATCATAGAGAATACAAGTATATGTACAAATCAAACATGGAAAAAGCGCCCTTCAGACAAGATGGCTGACTTGATACTCTGTCCAAATCTGAGTTATGACCTTGGGCCCATAGTATCATAGAAAATGGAAGAAGAAATATGAAAAGATGGGACGATAAAGTACAAATGAGGTATAATGCCTACTCTACCTCTAAAACCTCTATAAAGCTTATACTGAGGATTGTAGGCTAATATAACAGGGCTACAATGCCCTAAGCTAAGGAAAAATATGATAATTCTACTCTACGATCCCGAAAAATGGCCAAATATATAAAAATAGGATTTAAGCATAAATCTAACCTAAAACCCACCCTAACGTTCAAGTAACTTATACCATATAAAATCTAACTAAGCCAGGTCTAAAGAAAGTAAATCATAACCTACGTCGGGGCTAAACTGCAAGTACAAACCATCAATCGCATGTCTTCCCCTTTTGTAAAACCTCAGAATGCTGCCAAGCTATCATAACCATAATATAGGTGTCAAGACTAGAAAAATTATACCTATATTGTGATACAAAAATTTGGGTTAGAGATTAGTCAAAAATGACCCTAGAGGCCCGCTTAAAGAAACAGAAAATAAGTTATATAATTATGCTCTCAACGGAATGTGGGGTGCATGCCTCAAATTTGGGCAAAAATGGCAGTGAATTTGAACCTCAAATGGTCCAAAACTCATCACTTTGATAGAAGAGAAAAACATACAACAAGAACCCAAATTCGAGAATGAAACATGGATTAAAATATTAGACATGGGATAGATTGAGAGGGGGAAGAGAATTACCTTGAAAGAACATGGATTCATCGAGAATTGGTGGTTTTTCTCTCTTGGACGAGCTCATAAATATGGAGGAAAATTGTAATGACCCTCCTGGTCATTTATGCGTTTTCGCCTTTCATGTACTGTTAGAGCTTGCCTATAGCGACTTCAAGTCATTTATGGCTTGCTGAGATTGGTAGTTTAGTACCCGAGCCATTTGTTTGGTCTTTTTGGCCGTTCCTTATTTTAGAGCTTTAGGCTTTTGAAATCATTGACTTTAGTCAACATTCTTGGTGAACATGCTCGGAATTGAATTCTGACAGTTCCATTAGCTCCGGAGCGTGGACTTTGGTCTACCAAGACCTTTGGTCAGGATCCGGGAGCTTTTCAGCTTGGAATTCTATCTCATTTTGTGTTTTTAAGCTAATTAGGCTTGTTTGGTTGACTTTGGTCAACATTTGGAGAAGATGGCCTCGGATGGAAATTCTATCAGTGTTGTTAGCTCCAGAATACCGAGTTTGTGTTAGGTAGTTGGTTAATTCAGGTCCCGGGTGATCCAGGCTTATTTTAGATGTTTGGTTGGCATTGGTTAGTGTTGACTTGGGTCCACATTTCTCCAAAAAGACCTCGTATGAAAGTTTCTTCAATTTTGTTGAGTCCGGAACATCGTTTCCACTCTAATAGCACTATTGTTTTTTGAGAATCGGGTTCTGATTGTGCTCGAATTCCCCGTAGAAGTTTTTAGCTATTGCTGGTTTTTCTGCTTCAGGTGGCCTTCAGCGCGATCATGATCCTATAGCGCGATAGCGCTGGCCTGTGACTTTCCCTTCAACATGATCGCGCCGCTATAGCACGATAGCGCTGGTCTGGGATCCTTCCTTCAGCGCATCGCGCTCCTTTAGCGCGATAATGCTGACCAGAGACCAACAACTATATATTTTTGATCCTTTTGTTTTTTCCAGCTCCATTTCTCATTTATTCCCAACTCCAAATACAAAATCCCCTCTACAAATGTACTCTTCTTAATCTTAGCTTGGAGAATACATCAATTTGGTTGGCAAGCCTTGCTTCTTGGTAGATTTTGGTATGTTCTTCTTCACCAAAACTTGCTCCTTCTCCATTGCATAAACCTCTATTGTTGCTATTTCTCAAAGCTTGGAAATTCTATGTAGAATCTGTTTCTTGGGCTTGCATGATCATGGATTCAGAGTTTCTCACCTCCTTAGCTTGCCTTCTCGTTGTGGTAAGTATCTTTTGATTAATTTTTGAATTTCATTCTTGAATCCTCCCTCTTTATTTTCCTTTTTAGCGGGCTGTTTTGTGCCTTTTCCCATGGACAAATTTTCTCAAATTTTGAGAATGCGCTCCCAGGATTGTAAGGAACACATGGGTGTTTTTCATTTTTTGTTTTGGGTTACAGGGACAACGAGCCCATTTATGGATTGGATTTCGACCCAGCTATTATTATGGCAATATGGGTATCATTAGTATTGTTTTGACGTATAGATTATTGTGTTGATAGTATTTTTGTAAATTGGAGCTTCCTAGAGCAGTTCAAGCCTAGACAACGCCATTCTCGCAGCTAGTCATCAGATGACAGGTAGGTTATGGCTTTCCTTACCTAGACTCTGCATATATAGGCTATAACTGCATTAATTAGTATCCTTGGGTGGGTTTTTATAGGTTGGTTCCCCACACCTTGCCCGTCTTTTCCGTCCATTTATTTTATACATTGGTTGTAGTATTCGTGTAGTATTATATATATTACCCTTGTGGTCCTGTGTGGCCTTGTTTTGACTTTGGAACATAGATGGTGGGCTATTTGGAAATTTCCGCGAGTCCCAGACATAGAGATATCCTTCTAGGCTTGTTATGAATGTTGTAGAGCTGTTGAGCCTATGCATGGCCGATAGGAAATGTTTGTGAGCCATTTTGGGCTACTCTATTGTTTGAGATCATATCATACATGAAAAGGTTTTCCCTGCATGTTTTACTACCAATTTGGCTTCGAGCCTACTATTATTGATTTTATAAACCTTACATGGCCCCGAGGGCCCATTTTCGGTAATGTGACTTTGAAAGGGTTTTGAAATTGGCTTTTATAAAACCTCTCAAAGTAGAGAGGATACTATGATGATTTGATTACTGGTTTTCATCCTGATACTAGGCTCGGCTCGACTGTAGCGCTAAACATTGCTTTCTACTGATTTAGATCCAGATATGAGCCGATACCCTGTTTAGGGATTTTGATACTTGATTTCTATTTTAGACCCGTATACGCTTCGGGAACCCTCGATGAGGGTTATTGACACATGACTACTGCTTTAGGCCCGAATATGCTGCAGGCACCCTTTATAAGGGTTATTGATACATGACTACTGATTTAGACTCAGATAATATCTGGGCACGTACTGCGAGATCCTAATTGTTGAGATATTTGAGTTTTATATTTGTATGTGGTCAATGAGTAGACCTCCATGGACCCTACTATTCTGGACCAAGTGCTACAGGCCGACGATGATCGTAGGGAGGGGTGTACGGTGGAGTAGAGGTACTTGAGAGAATTCCTTCCATGGACCCTGCCTCTATTGGGCTTTTGGGGCACCGAAGGGGGTAACATATAATACTGGGATCACACTTGGCTACAGATTCATAATATCATATCATCATGCATATTTAACTCAGATTGCACCCTTGTTTGCTGTGTGTTCAGTGTATGCTCTAATTGTATGGGCGGCCGGAGGGTTTGTTTTCACTTGATTGCATTCCTCAGCTGTATGGGCGGCCATTGGGACTATAGGTAGATTATATTACTCATGTCATTTCATAGAGCTAGTTATGGTCCTTGGTTCTTATGAATTGGTAAGTTTTAGCGTGTTGAGGCTCCGAGTTTTGGGCTTGAGTATTGATGGGCTTGTGATTCCTATATCTTTGAGGCTCCGTCGTGTGTTCTCCTAAGCGATTGTGATTTATTGAACGTTGTTCCTTATATTGATTCTGAGTAGAATTCTTGGTTCTGGTGGTTTAGTTATTCCATTCTAGGTTGTAAATTGTGAGATGGATCCCGGTTCATGCTTATCTTAAGAGTTGGTGTTCTTGGTATGTTTTCGTTAATTTTATGGCTTCTAGTTGATTATGTTGGGTTGCTTTCCTCCTTTCCCTTCTTACTTGAGGTTACCAGAATATCGCCATGTTCCTGATTCTCTCTCTCTCTTTATTTATACTATTGTTGGAAGGATCCCAGGTGCGTCGCTATTTCTTACACCTGTGTTCTGTGTATATTTTTTTTCTGTGCTAGCAATATTTGTTTATAACTCTTGGCGCTCTGTTCTCTATGCTAGTTCCTTGTGCTTTCTCTATTGTTTTCTGTGTCCACTCCTTGCTATCTACTATATTACTATTTTTATATTTTATATGCACTCAGTCGGCCGATGATGCCTACTGGGTACCCGTTGCTTAGCAATTGGTGCTCATACTACACTTTTGCACTTCTTGGTGCAGATATTAGTTGAGCTTTCGCCGTTGATCGCGTTGGAGACTCATACAACTTTTGGAAGATTCAAGACATAGGTGAGCGCCTGACGATCGGGGCTTGTCTACATGTCATCTGTTTTACTGTTAGTCTTGTATCTATATTTGGAGACAGTTGTACTTATCTTTTTGTTACTTCTAGCACTTGTATTCTATTAGAAGCTTCTGTACTATCGATACCAAGTCTTGGGGTTGCTGTAGATTCATTATGTATATATTCAGGTTTTTGCTTCCGCTTATTTCTGCTTGTTGTGCTTATTGGTTAGGTAGTAGCCCATTACTAACTATTCCGGGCTATGGGAATTGGTTTGCCTACTGGGGGTTATAGGTGCCATCATGACCTGATCGTGATAGCTTGGTATCAGAGCCCTAGGTTCACCAGTGTTATGGTGCAGAAGCAAGTGTCTAAGTAGAGTCTCATGGATTGGTACGATGACGTCCGTATCCTATCTGCGGGAGGCTACAGGGCATTATTAGGAAAAGTCTCATCTTCTTGGCTCCTTATCGTGCATTCCTGGCTCTATTGACTTCTAAACTTTTGTTGTTTCATTATTTCTCAGATGCCTAAGATGAGTTTGACAACGATTGGTGTCGAGGCTTTTGTGGCTATTGCTTCAGTGCTTCCATCAGTTCTAGGACTTCTGAGTGTGAGTTTACTGCATCAGATAGGAGGTGTGGGGCCAACCCAGCCTCCGATTGGATTCATAGCTACCCCAGTTCTTTAGGACACCATGGCTAGGACTCGAAGTCCTCTAGTGGGTGTTTCAGTACCCAGTTTTTTTGGGCGGTGCCTCAGTCAAGGTTGAGCTTCCAGTTCTCTAGCAGAGTTGTATGTCGGTGTTTGACTATGAGGCAAGATTTCAAAAGATGGTTAGGCGTATTGCTAGGACTGTTCCACCAGAGTTTAATAGAGTTCAGAGATTTATTGGAGGTTTGATTTCACCGCTTCATCTGGCGACTCAACACTTGGTTACAGTTTGGACTACCTTCCTTCAGGTAGTGGATCATGCTTTTGCTATTTGATGGTTTATGACGTGAGGCTTATGGAGGTAGTGCTAAGAAATGTCATCGCCAGGATAGTTTCTGAGGTTCTCAGACTTGAGGTAGGGGATTCTCCACCAAAGATAGGTTCCATTGCTTCTTATCTACCAGGCCAATTTCAGTTGTTCCACAGGTTCCAAAGAGTTGTTGTGTAGGGAATGTTGAGCAGAGTAGATAGGGTTCAAATTATATCCTTCGAGGTTTTTCTTTAGAGTGTGTAGGCCATGGTGTCCAGTCAGGTTCAGTGAGATCTTCCCATCAGACTTCATCTGGTAGAGGCTCTTTTCGATGTGGTGAGCGTGGGCACTTTGCTAGGAATTGCCCCACGATGTTGTATCCTAGTAAGACTGGTCGTTATAATTATGGGGAAGTTGGTCACCTTTATAGAGCTTGTCCCTGGCGAAGGATGGCAGAGCTTTTAGATTCGACTACTCAGTCCAGAGTTAGATCCCGTCAGTCTAATGCCCTTCCTGGTGGGCCAGAGGTAGAGGTCCCTGATATTATTGCTCCAGGTTAGGATTTTTCTACCTTTGGCTTGTGATAGTCCTGTTTGCGTTGCGATTCTATCCCTTCTGTCATTTATTTGCTTATATGCTTACCTGCTACTTGTTTAGTTGATTGGCTAACTAAATTGTAGTATCTATGCATTATTTTCTTGGTATATTATTCCTTAGTAGTGGATGGGGTAAGTTATCCTTGTGAGGTGTTTTACCCGGAGTTGTAGCTCATGGGTAGTTCTTGTTAGTCTCTTTTTTGGTTGGTTTTGCTTCCAGTTCCATTATAACTCTAGGATTGTGTTGAGTTTTCCCTCTTGAGCGGTCCTAGATGGTTGTTGCCTAGGGTATTTCCTAGCATTTTCTAGAAGTTCTTGTGTTGGTTTTGTGTTACTGGTGGTTGTGCCAGAGTTTGGGATCTTATTTTGAGTTGGGATGGTGTTGGTTATGCTAGTGAGCATGGTTTGGCTTTTCTTTCCTCGGTGATTAGCATCGACCCTCTTTATTTGGTTGGTTTAGGAGGTTGGCAGGTATGTAGGTTGTTCCTATAGTCTCCTTCAGTTTCTTGTCCGATTAGGTTGTCTTATTGTTTCCCCGATGCCAGTTGGAATGAATTTCAGTCGTAGTTCTTTGGTTAAGCCTTTGATTGTGGCATTGTGATTGAGTTTTTGCTTTAGCATTTTTGACTGAGTGTTGACGTAGCCTTGTGGTTGAGATGTATTCATAGCATTCTGGGTGAGTTGGGCATCCGACCCATTCTTCTCCTGCCTTGTTAAGTTTTGACAATGTAAGTATGGGATCTAAGGAAATGGCTCCAAATTTATTTGAGAAGGAGTTTGTAGAGTTCAGTATATACTAAGGAAGGGTTCTGTTTAGTCAAAGAATAAAGGAGATGACTTTTTATTCATGCTTGTGTGTTTTAGTTGTTGACTGATGTGACGATGAAGGTTTGCTTTGGGATCATGTGTTGGTGATTTCATTTGGCCGTTTACAGATTGGAGTGGCTTTTTCTTCAATCGGTTTGGGGTTCAGTAGCATCTATAGATTGGATGACTTGCATATTCAATCCTAGTTGTCTTCGGTTCCTAAGGGTTCATTGGCAGCATATGGGTTTGACAAAGGTGGTGGTTAGTAAATCAGGATTGGGTTTCAAAAAGCATGGGCTAGAAAACTACTCTGGATGGTTCATGGTTGTTTCTTTTCAGTTGCAGCTTCTTGGGTTGGAAGGCATCGAATTTGGACTACTTAGCTTACCCATTTTCCGTTATGGGGGACACTTGGCCTTGGACACCTAGTCCATGACTAACCTTTGAGTTAGGCTAGACAACCCAGATATCAACGGTGTTCTAGTTAGTGCGAAGTTCCTTCCACCATGGTTGGACAGACTCAACGGTGTGAGTTCGAGATTCAATAGTAGTGTATGCTATATGCGATCAGGTAGGGTTGAGGCTAGTGAGGCTATTTTGGGTTCTCATGATACCTAAAGACTGGTGGTCACCAATTGTTTGCCTAGAGTTTGGAAGCTTGCTTAGTTGATTCTTCAAGGGTTGTCTTTTATGCGGGGTCCCAGTGTTGGTTAGACTGGGCCAGTATGGACTAGAAGTTTGGTATGTGGTATGCTTTAGGATGGTGGGTCTGTGTGCTGATACAGTAGAGCGGTTGATTCGAGCCAAAGGGATGAGTTGAAGGTATATGCAGAAATTCTATATCTAGATGGCAACTTTGAACCCCAGGCACCTCCTTCTTTTGCCTTTGGGGTGTTTTGACTTGATATTCGTGGGATGATAGACTTCTTTCGAGGTGAGATTGGTAAGACAATTTGAAATCTGAATGGTGTTCGAGCATTCAGAGTAGAAACAGTATTTCTTAGGATTGGGAGCTTAGCTAATAATTACGGTCTTCGTGGTAGGCTTAACACACTCCTTGCAGGATCTTGGTTTTGGTTTGGGTATGTTGGGCGGGTTGCCCTGGTTCATATGCTTCCAGTTGATTCAGACCTGACACGGTACAACGAAGTTAGGATCATTCTACAGTTTGGAAGCTTCTCCATCAACACAAGTTATTCATGTATGTATTTTTCTAACCCTTGTATGCAACTTCCTGTTATGGGTGCGAAAGGATTCTATTCAGAATAAAAGAGCTTTGCGGATCAGCGAGTTCGCGAGTTAGAGTTTTTAGGGTGATGGATTTCTGGTAAGTTTGGTTATGGGTTTGATGATTCGAGTTCTGTGTGTTGGTCACCTTGCTTCTCTGGTTCAATGTTGTATCGGTGTTTACCGGTTGAGATTCTAGAGGCTCATTTTGGGTTGGCAGACCCTTGGTGTTTTGGAGTTTGAGTTTGCAATATAGCTGGGCTAGTGAGGAGTTTTAGGCTTGGTTGCTTTTGTTGGTTCTATTCTGTTGGGTGCCTTACGGTCATGGAGGCTACCCAGGTTGTCTGATAGAGTAGTGGGGGCTTCGTATCCATTGTTCTTTAATCTCTAGTCTTTCCTTCTTTCCTGACTTTCAGGGACGAAAGTCATTTTAGTAGTGGATGATGTAATGACCCTCCCGGTCATTTACATGTGTTCACCTTTCTTGTACTGTTAGAGCTTGCCTGCAGCGGCCCCAAGTCATTTATGGCTTGCTGGGACCGATAGTTTGGTGCCCGGGCTGTTTGTTTGGTCTTTTTGGCCGTTCTTTATTTTAGACCTTTAGGCTTTTGAAATTATTGACTTCAGTCAACATTCTTGGTAAACGTGCTCGAAATTGAATTTCGACAGTTTTGTTAGCTCCAGAGCGTGGATTTTGGTCTAGTGGGACCTTTGGTTAGGATCCGGGAGCTTTTCAGCTTGGAATTCTCTCACATTCTGTGTTTTCAAGCTAGTTGGGCTTGTTTGGTTGACTTTGGTCAACATTCAGAGAAGACGACCTCGGATGGAAATTCCGTCAGCGCAGTTAGCTCCGGAATGTCGAGATTTTGTTAGGTAGTTGGTTGGTTCGGGTCCCAGGTGATCTGGGCTTATTTCAGGTGTTTGGTTGGCATTGGTTAGTGTTGACTTGGGTCAACATTCCTCCGAGACGACCTCATATGGAAGTTTTGTCAATTCCTTGAGTCCGGAACGTCGTTTCCACTCTAATAGCACTATTGGTTTTTGAGTATCAGGTTCCGATTGTGCCCAGAAGTTTATGGATGTTGCTGGTTTTTCTGCTTCTGGTGGCTGTCAGCGCGATGGCGCTGGCCTGTGACTTTTCCTTCAGCGCGATCGCGCCCCTGTAGCACGATAGCGCTGGCCTGGGATCCTTCCTTCAGCGCGATCACGCTCCTTTAGCGTGATAGAACTGACCAGCGACCAATAGCTATATATTTTTGATCCTTACATTTTTCCAGCTCCATTTCTCATTTATTCCCAACTCCAAATACAAAATCTCCTCTACCAAGGTACTCCTTTCAATCTTAGCTTGGAGAATCCATCAATTTGGTTGGCAAGTCTCGCTTCTTGGTCGATTTTGGTATGTTCTTCTTCCCCAAAACTTGCTCCTTCTCCATTGCATAAACCTCCATTGTTTCTATTTCTCAAAGATTGGAAATTTTGTGTAGAATCTATTTCTTGGGCTTGCATGATCGTGGATTCAGAGTTTCTCACCTCCTTAGCTTGCCTTATCGTTGTGGTAAGTATCTTTTGATTAATTTCTCGATTTCATTCTTGAATCCTCCCTCTTTATTTTCCTTTTTAGCGGGCTGTTCTGTGCCTTTTCCCTTGGCAAAATTTGCTCAAATTTTGAGAATGTGCTCTCGAGATTGTAAGGAACCCATGGGTGTTTTTCGTTTTGGGTTTCGGGTTGCGGGGCCAACAGGCCCATTTCTGGCCCAGATTTTGACCCAACTATTATTATAGCAATATGGCTATCATTAGTCTTGTTTTGACGTATAGATTATTGTGTTGGTAGTATTTTTGCGAATTGGAGCTTCCCGGAGCAGTTCGAGCCTAGACAACGCCGTTCCCGTAGCTAGTCATCGGATGACAGGTAGGTTATGGCTTTCCCTACCTAGACTCTGCGTATATAGGCTATAACTGCATTAATTAGTATCCTTGGGTGGGTTGTTATAGGTTGGTACCCCAGACCTTGCCTGTCTTTTCCGTCTGTTTATTTCATACGTTGGTTGTAGTATTCGTGTAGTATTGTATATATTACCCTTATGTTCCTGTGTGGCCTTGTTTTGACTTTGGAACATATATGGTGGGCTATTTGAGAATGTCCGCGAGTCCCGGACATATAGATATCCTTATAGGCTGGTTATGAATGCTGTAGAGCTGTTGAGCCTGTGCAGGGCCGATAGGAAATGTTTGTGAGCCATTTTGGGCTACTCTATTGTTTGCGAGCATATCATACATGAAAAGGTTTTCCCTGCATATTTTACTACTGATTTGTATTCGAGCCTTCTATAATTGATTTTCTAAACCTTGCATGGCCCGAGGGCCCATTTTCGGTAATGTGACTTCGAAAAGGTTTTGAAACTGGATTTTATGAAACCTCTTGGAGTAGAGAGGATACTACGATGATTTGATTACTGGTTTTCATCCTGATACTAGGCTTGGCTAGACCGTAGCGCTAGACATTGCCTTCTATGAATTTAGACTCCAATATGAGCCGACACCCTGTTTAGGGATTTTGATACTTGATTTCTGTTTTAGACCCGGATATGCTTCGGGCACCGTCAATGAGGGTTATTAAGACATGACTACTGCTTTAGACTCGGATATGCTCTGAGCACCCTTGATGAGGGTTATTGATACATGACTACTGATTTAGTGTCACGACCCAATTTCTCGGTCATGATGGCACCTACAACCCCCTAGTAGGCGAACCAATTCCCATAGCCCAGGACAGTTAGTAATGGGCTACTATCTAATAGATAAGTGGAAGAATAGTTATATAAGCAAAAGTAAGGGAACAAGATGAAGAGAATAGATAACAGGAATATATATACATATGCGGAAACTAAACCAAACCCCAAGACCTGGTATCATAGTATAGAGCCAAAACTACGTACATGGAGTGCAAACGATCAAGAACAATATATACAGATGTCTCTGAATGGTAATAGAGTACATAAAGCAAAAGATAAACTAAAGCTAAGCTCCGATCGCCAAGAGCTCACCCTCAGCCTGAAGTAGTCCCCAACAAATCTCCAAGCACGACTCACAATGATCTAACGGCGAAGGCCCACGCTAGGATCTGCACCCAAAGATGCAGGGGGTAAGGGTGAGCACCAAATGCGAAGCATAAGGTACCCAGTAGGTATCATAGGCCGACTGGGCACATATAAGATAAAAGCGTAGTAGCAGACAGAACAGAAGAAAGTAGTCACAGAAATCAACAAAAAAGGTACACAGAAACTAGCCCAGAGGGAAGTCAACAGAACCACATGTGAGGCCAGCAAGCAGAATATACACACCATAGGCATAGGTGAAAGTAAGAAACACGCACCTGGGGTCCTTGCAATAACAGTGTATATATAATAAGTTTATGAAATGGACGGTATACCGGTAACCTCAAGTATAGGAAGAGGGAAAGAGTAATGATAGGCA
>QJPP01002577.1:0-43663 GCA_003996215.1 Jaltomata sinuosa | reverse complement strand
AGGTCTCACAGGACCACAAGGGTAAATAAAATATATCGGCAAGTACTACAAGCAACGGAGGAACAAAAGTAGGCGGACATGAATAAAGCGGTCGAGGTCTGTGGTACCAACCTAATAAACCAACCCAAGGATTCCCATTAATACAATTTTATCCTATATATGCGGAGTCTAGGGAAAATAAACCATAACCTACCTGTCATCCTATGACAAGCTCAAAACCTCTCTGAAAAGCTCCGAAATGAAATTAACTCAAATTCGGGCTTGAATAACTTGACGTAGATAATTAATTTTCTTTCGGTGATCAAATATCACACCACCAGTAAAATGTTTCTCCTGCTAAATTAGTCTTCGACTGAATGCGTATAGTAGCTAGTATGTTCAGCTTATACATATATAAAGAAAAGAAAGATCACTGGTGCATATTCAAATACCCTAGGATTATCAACAATTTGCTCCTAAGTAATATCTCACTACATACCGACATAATACATATTATATATATCTATATTAGTACATCAACAATGATTCAAGGACTAGATTAGTTGTCCTCACCTATGCTTTACACGTGGTCACATAGTTGCTGCCACATTTAGCTATTCCCACGTGGAAGTGTGGGGTTAGCACACTATAATTGATTCTATCCTATTACATATATATTTGGGTATTGCATAAGTTTGTGGTAAAATAAATATAACTTTTTAAATATACCATAACTAATAGAAAATCATTTCCAATAAAACTTACTATATTATAATAATAATTTTCAACATAACTAAATATACTATCTTCGTTAAAATATTACAATGTATACAAACCTTATAAAATAAGTACATACACAATTATATCATAATAAAAGTATTTTTCATAGACCTTTAAAATACTTTAAAAAAGGTAATAAAAAATATAACTTTAAAATAAAATATTTTCAAATATACGCGCGATGCTAATAAAATTCTTAAATTTAGGTTCACAATTCACCATCGCACGATTTTGATACTCAAGAACTCTCTTGGAACCCTCCCTTATGTTTTCTCACTGTTTCAGAACTGAAATGGCGTTTTAAAATGTGAAGTTGAGGCTTAAAATCGATCTTGACCCGACCCGGTTCGCAACCCGGTTCGCGACCCGGTTCGCGACCCAGTTCGCGACCCGGTTCGCGACCCGGTTTCTGCCAGACAGTCTGCGGTAAAACAGTCATAACGTTTTACTCCAAGATCAGCATTGGAAACTAGACTCGTAGACCTTCGATTTGGTATTTCGGGGGACTTCTAACTCTTTATATATTGAGAGAAAAGCTCTGAGACATTTTACACAAAGTTCAGAAAATTTATTAAAGAAACTTACGATAACTTTTGCCGACTTGCTTGACTTCAAAACTTATCCTATGACCAAGCAAATGGCCCCGGCACCAAACTACCGGTGCCGACAAGCCTTAAATGAATTGGGCTGCTACAAACAAGCTCTAACGGTACAAGGAAAACGTATACGTGAAAATAACCGGAAGGGTCATTACATCATCCACTACTAAAAAGGACTTTCGTCCTCGAAAGTCAAGGTCAAGGGGGCACCTGAAGGCTCAAACAGCTGCGGATACTGAGCCCGCATATCTCTCTCGGTCTCCCAGGTAGCCTCCTTGACTGGACGGTGCCTCCACTGAACCTTAACAACCAGTATCTCTCGAGACCTCAATCTCCTGACATCTCTGGCCAAAATAGCTGCCGGCTCCTCAACAAAGGCTAAACCATCACCAAACTGAACTGAATGCCACTGCAACACATGATACTCATCTGGGACATACCGACGCAACATCAAAATATGAAATACAGGATATATAGCTGAAAACATCGGAGGCAAGGCTAGCTGATAGGCAACGCTACCAACCCTCTGAAGAATCTCAAACGGCCCAATGTACCTGGGGCTAAGATTGCCCCGCCTACCAAATCTCATCATGCCCTTCATGGGCGATACACGGAGAAACACCAAGTCACCGACACAAAACTCCAAGGCACGAAGCCTACGATCAGCATAACTCTTCTGCCTGCTCTGAGCTGCCCGAAGTCTGTCCTGAATCGCTCGAACCTGATCTAAGGAATCTCGAAGCAAATCTGTGCTCTGTGGCCTAGAATCAAAACCATCAAACCAACCTACCGGTGATCTGTAATGCCTGCCATACAAAGCCTCAAAAGGTGCCATGCTGATACTCGAATGGAAGCTGTTATTATAAGAAAACTCTGCCAAGGGAACAAACTGATCCCAAGAACCTCCAAAGTCAAGAACACAGGCCCGAAGCATGTCCTCCAGAATCTGAATGGTCCTCTCGGACTGGCCATCTGTCTGAGGGTGGAAAGCGGTACTAAGATGAACCTCTGTACCCAAATCTCGCTGAATATCCCTCCAGAACTGAGATGTGAACTGAGTGCCGCGGTCTGAAATGATAGAAGCTGGGACCCCATGCAACCGAACAATCTCACGAAGGTAGATCTGAGCTAACCTCTCTGCACCATAAGAAGTATGAACCGACAAGAAATGTGCTGACTTAGTCAGCCTATCAATAATCACCCATATGGAATCAAACCCATGAGAAGTACGAGGCAAACCAACAACGAAGTCCATAGTAATCCCTTCCCACTTCCACTCAGGAATGGGAAGTCGCTGCATCAAACCACCAGGTCTCATGTGCTCGAACTTAACCTGCTGACAGTTCAAGCACCGAGATACGAAATCCGCTATATCTCGCTTCATACCACTCCACCAGTAAAGCTTCCTTAAGTCTCTATACATCTTTGTTGTGCCAGGGTGAATGGAGTATCTAGTACAATGTGCCTCATGAAGTATCAACTGAATCAAATCACTAATCCTCGGAACACAAAGACGACTATCAAACCTCAGAATTGGTCTCACCCTGAACAACCCGATCACGAAGGTCACACAACTGCTGATCCTCAAACTGACGGCTCTGAATCTGATCAATCAAAGTAGAACAAACCTCAACACTGGCGAGAACTCTGATAGGATCCGACAAGTCAAGCCTAACCAAACGGTTAGCCAAGGACTGGATGTCCAAGGCCAACGGTCACTCTGAAACTGAAAGAGAAGCTAGGCTACCCATACTCACTGCCTTCTGGCTCAAGGCATCCGCTACCACGTTTGCCTTGCCCGGATGATACAGAATAGTGAAGTCATAGTGCTTCAGTAACTCGACCCATCTCCTCTGTCTCGAGTTCAACTCTCGCTGACTCGTGATATACTGAAGACTACGGTGATCGGTGAAGATCTCACAGTGAACTCCATATAGGTAATGCCTTCAGATCTTAAGCGCAAAAACTACCACCACCAACTCTAAGTCATGAGTGGGGTAGTTGCGCTCATGAACCTTTAGCTGCCTCGATACATATGCTATTACTCGACCCTGCTGCATCAACACACAACCAAGACTAACCCCAGAACCATCACAATACACGGAGAAACTCTGACCCTCAACCGGCAAAGTCAAAACTGGAGCTGAAGTCAATAAGGCCTTAAGCCTCTGGAAGCTATCCTCACACTGGTTCGACCACTGAAATGGGATATCCTTCCTAGTGAGCATAGTCAAGGGTGCTGCTATGGAAGAAAATCCCTCAACAAACCGTCTGTAGTAACCTGCTAACCCAATAAAGCTGCGGACCTTAGTAGCAGTAGTAAGTCTAGGTCAATCATAAACCGCAGAAATCTTTCCCGGGTCAACCCTTATACCATCCTTAGACACCACGTGCCCTAGGAATGCAACTGACTCAAGCCAAAACTCACACTTTGAGAACTTGGCATAAAGCCGATGATCTCTCAAAGTCTGGAGTATAACCCTCAAGTGCTGCTCATGCTCATCTCTACTACGCGAGTATACCAAGATGTCGTCTATAAAAACTATCACAAATGAGTCCAAATACGGGCTAAGAACCCTGTGCATCAAGTTCATAAAGGCTGCGGGGGCATTAGTCAACCCAAAAGACATCACCAGGAACTCATAATGGCCATAACGTGTCCTGAATGATGTCTTAGGGATGTCCTCCACCCTAATCCTCAACTGATGGTATCCAGACCTCAAATCAATCTTCGAAAACACGACTGAACCCTGAAGCTGGTCAAACAAATCATCAATCCTCGGCATCGGATACCTATTCTTCACTGTCACCCTATTCAGCTGCCGATAATCAATACACATGCGCATCGACCCATCCTTCTTCTTCACGAAGAGAATAGGAGCACCCCAAGGTGACACACTAGGTCTAATAAACCCCTTAGCTAACAGATCCTGGAGCTGCTCCTTAAGCTCCCTTAACTCAGCAGGAGCCATACGGTAAGGAGAAATAGAAATGGGCCTAGTTCCGAACTCTAGCTCAATAGCGAAATCAATATCTCTCTCAGGTGGAAGGCCTGGCAGGTCGGTAGGAAACACATCGAGGAAGTCTCTAACCACAGGAACAGACTCAGGAGAAGTAGGGTCAGCACTGGACAGCACTAACATCTCGGACATATGCTAGATAAGCTAAACACCCACGGGAAATCAACTTCCTAGCTCGAAGACAAGAGATGATCCCAGATGGTGCATGGCTAACATAACCCTGCCATACAACCGGGGATACACCGGGCACAGCTATGGTAATGGTCTTGGCATAACAATCCAAAACCACACGGTGAGGGGATAACCAGTCCATGTCCAGCATCACATCAAAGTCTAGCATATCAAGAATCGTCAAATCACCCCAAGTCTCTGAATCACCAATAGATAGCATACAAGATCTCACAATCTGATCCACTACTAAAGAATCTCCTACTGGGGTCGAAACAGAAACATGAACAGATAATGGCTCACTAGCCAACCCCAAACAAGGGACAAAGTAGGCAGATACGTATGAACAAGTGGATCCAGGATCAAATAAAGCCATAGCCGACTGATGGCACACAGAAATCGTACCTGTAATCACAGCATCTGAGGCCTCTGCCTCTAGTCTCCTAGGGACCGCGTAAAACTGACGATGACCTCCACCTGCCCGATTGCCATCCCTACCACCTGCTCTGCCGCGCGGAGCACCACCTCTACTCTGACGACCACCCCCTCTAGCCGGGGGCTGAACTGCTCGTAAAGGCTCAGCCAACTGAACTGTACCCTGCTGAGGGCAATCTGTAGCAAAATGACCAACCACACCACAAGTAAAACAAGCCCCTGGCGGCCTACTCGATCGAGATGAACCAGCAGATCCCGTATAACCACCACGGGCTGATGCCCCAGAAACTGTACCCCTCGAAGACTAGCCTCCATAACCCTGATGGCTGCTCTGACCCTGCTCAAACTGGGTACTACCAAAAGTCTAAGGGGAAGCCTGAACCGGTCGGCTGGACTGACCCTGGTGCTGCTGTGGCTGATAACTCTGGCTCTACTGGCCAGGACCTCTACCACCATATCTGGAACCATTGTAGACACCCTGATGTCGAGGCCTCTTATCTCTGGACCCCTGATTATGTCGCTGTAAGTCCTGCACAGTGCGGGCATAGTCTATGATAGCTTGAAATGACCGACCACCGGCAATCAATATCTCAGCTGGCTGCCTGATCTCTGGCCTCAATCCCCATACAAATCTGTGAATCCTATCTGCCTCGCTAGGAATGATCATAGCTCCAAATGGTGCTAGCTAATGAAAATGGGTCTCATACTCCGAGACAGTCGTAGACCCCTTCATAAGGTGAGTAAATAGCTCCCTGCGACGCTCACGATCACTCTGAGGTAGGAACTTGGCCATAAAGGCCTCATAAAACTCAGACCAGGTCAAAGGAGGTGACGATGGTGGTCTACAAGCAACATGAGCCCTCCACCATAACTTCGCTGGGCCCCTAACTGATAGGTAGTATAACCAACCCCGTGAGTCTCCAAAAAACCCAAATGATGCAACATCTCCTCACATGTAGTAATAAAGTCATGTGGATCCTGTCCAGAAGTACCAGCAAACCTCAGAGGTGCTAACCTCAAAAACCTACCCAACGCCTTCTGCTCCGACTCTGTCATAACTGGGCGAGGAGCAAGAGGCTGTGCAACAGATGGGACCGGAATGACCTCCGTACGAGGAGCCATAGTAGCAGGCTGCGCTCCTGAAATCTGTGCACCCAGGGCTGCCCCCTGAGCGGATGTCTACGCTACCTCAGAAGCCCGCTCTCCAATCATACCCAAAAGCAGTAATAGTAATCCCCGAATATCTGGAGGCTGAGCTGCGGCTGAAGCTGGCACAGAAGTGGGCACTGGAGCTGGTACTGGAGCTGGCGCTAGAGCTGGTGCTGGAGCTGGTACTGGAGCGGTGCTGGAGCTGGTACTGGAGCTGGTGTTGGAGCTGGCGCTGGAGCTGGTACTGGAGCTGGTGGTACCTGGGCTTCCCCCTGATCCACATGCTGCTCGGGCTCTATCTCAACTCTAGCAGCTCTAGCAGGTGCCACTGCTCGAGAGCATCCTCGACCCTTAGCTGGAGTGGGAGGCTTATCTCCGCGTGATGCCGATGATCTCGTACGAACCATCTGCGGAAGAATGAGGTAGAGCAAATGAGATTTTCAGAAACTTCAAGGGTTCTACGCACAACACAGAAGCAATGAAAGAGTCAAGTTTCCTAAAATGTCACTGTAGCCTCCCGAAGAATGAGTACGGACGTCTCCGCCCCAATCCGCAAGACTCTAATAGACATTGGCTCCTATACCGATGACACCGGTGAACCTAAAGCTCTGATATCAAGTTGTCACGACCCGATTTTTCAGTCATGATGGCACCTATAACCCTCAAGTAGGCGAACCAATTCCCGTAGCCCAGGACAGTTAGTAATAGGCTACTATCTAATAAATAAGCGGAAGAATGGTTATATAAGCAAAAGTAAGGGAACAAGATGAAGAGAATAAATAACAGGAATATATATACATATGTGGAAACTAAACCAAACCCCAAGACCTGGTATCATAGTATAGAACCGAAACTACGTACATGGAGTGCAAACAATCCAGAATAATATATACAGATGTCTCTGAATGGTAATAGAGTACATAAAGCAAAAGATAAACTAAAGCTAAGCTCCGATCGCCAAGAGCTCACCCTCAGTCTGAAGTAGTCCCCAACAGATCTCCAAGCACGAATCACAACGATCTAACGGCGAAGGCCCATGCTAGGATCTGCACCCAAAGATGCAGGGGGGTAGGGTGAGCACCAAATGCGAATCATCAGGTACCCAGTAGGTATCATAGGCCGACTGGGCACATATAAGATAAAAGAGTAGTAGCAGACAGAACAGAAGCAAGTAGTCACAGAAATCAATGAAAAAGGTACACAGAAACTAGCCCAGAGGGAAGTCAACAGAACCACATGTGAGGCCAGCAAGCAGAATATACACACCATAGGCACTGGTGAAAGTAAGAAACACGCACCTGGGTCCTTGCAATAACAGTGTATACATAATAAGTTTACGAAATGGACGGTATATCGGTAACCTCAATTATAGGAAGAGGGAAAGAGTAATGATAGGCATGCTCAGAGCCATAAATCAAACTCAACTAATCATATCAATCTCAAACCCAGAAACTAACCATCTAGATGTAACCAATTTCATACTTAACCGTAACAGGGAACAATTCTGTAAGTAAATAGCAAGAGTCTACCTACTGTCCCGCGGCCGCCCATACAACCAAGGAACACAAACAAGTGAAAACAAACCCTCCGGCATCCCATACTACCAGAGCGTACAATCAACAAACAACAAACAATGGTGGAGCCTCAAACAATGAATGATATGATGCATGAATATCTCAAGTGAAATGGTATCTCTGTATGTACCTCCTCCGGTACCGATCCGGCCCAGCAGGTATGTTCCATGGAAGGATACTGCCCGTATACCTCTACTCCATCGTATACCCTTCCTCTGGCACACGCAGCCCAAAGCCCCAGGAATAGATGGCAAGGTCCACGGAGGTCCCTGACCCCATACTAAAACTCAGTATCAAAACATGTCGTCCTGAACCCGTACCTGTCCAGGAGTAGACCTCCATGGACCCTACTATTCCAGACCAAGTGCTATAGGTTGACGGTGATCGAAGGGAGGGGTGTATGACAGAGTTGAGATACTCGAGAGAATTCCTTCTATGAATCCTGCCTCTATTGGGATTTTGGGGCACAAAAGGGGGTAACATACAACACTGTGATCACACTTGGTTACAGATTCATCATATCATATCATCATGCACATTTCACTCGAATTCCACCCTTGTTTGCTGTGTGTTCAGTGTACGCTCTGGTTGTATGGGCGATCGAAAGGTTTGTTTTCACTTGATTGCATTCCTCAGTTGTATGGGCGGTCGTTGGGACTGTAGGTAGATTATATTATTCCTGTCATTTCATAGAGCTAGTTATGGTCTTTGGTTCTTGTGAATTGGTAAGTTTTAGCCTGTTAAGGCTCCGAGTTTTAGGCTTGAGTATTGAGGGGCTTGTGAGTCCTATATCTTTGAGGCTCCGTCGTGTGTCCTCCTGAGCAGTTGTGATTTATCGGACGTTGTTCTTTATCTTGATTCAGAACTCTTGGTTCTGGTGGTTTAGTTATTCCATTCTAAGTTGTAAATTGTGAGATGGATCCCGATTCATGCTTATCTTGAGAGTTGGTGTTCTTGGTATGTTTTCGTTACTTTTATGGCTTGTAGTTGATTATGTTGGGTTGCTTTTATCCCTTCCCTTCTTACTTGAGGTTACCAGTACACCGCCATGTTCCTGATTCTATCTCTCTTTATTTATACTATTGTTGCAAGGATCCCAGGTACGTCCCTCTTACTTACACTTATGTTCTATGTATATTTGTTTTCTGTGCTAGCATTGTTTGTTTATAACTCTTGGTTGTCTGTTCTCTGTGCTAGTTCCTTGTGCTTCCTGTATTGTTTTCTGTGTCCACTCCTTTCTATCTACTATATTACTGTTTTTATATCTTTTATGCACTCAGTCGCCGATGATGCCTACTGGGTACCCGTTGCTTAGCAATTGGTGCTCATACTACACTTTTGCACTTCTTGGTGCATATATTAGTTGAGCTTTCGCTGTTGATCGCGTTGGAGACTTATACAACTTTTGGAAGATTCAAGACATAGGTGAGCGCCTGACGGTCGGGGCTTGTCTACATGTCATCTGTTTTACTATTAGTCTTGTATCTATATTTGGAGACATTTGTACTTATCTTTTTGTTACTTCTAGCACTTGTATTCTATTAGAATCTTCTGTACTATCGATACCAAGTCTTGGGGTTGCTGTAGATTCATTATGTATATATTCAGGTTTTTGCTTCCGCTTATTTCTGCTTGTTGTGCTTATTGGTTAGGTAGTAGCCCATTACTAATCGTTCTGGGCTACGGGAATTGGTTCGCCTACTGGGGGTTGTAGGTGCCATCATGACCTGAGAAATCGGGCCGTGACATGTTTAGAAACTAAGTAAAATAAAGGAGAAGACTTTATTTAAAGTCTTAGTTATTGCCGCACCTGCGGATAAATCATCACAGGTGCAGCGTCGCACCGGCGGCCAAAGCACCACAGGAGTGGATGTCAACAGTAACCTCCATCTCCGCAGGTGCAGCCCAAGAACCGCAGGAGTAACCAAGATCTGCAGGAGCAATGCCCTACATACATCATCAGGCACCACAAGAGCAGTTGGTTGCCGCAGGCACAACTCCACTGGTGCGGCCCAGGTGCCACAGGGTGGCTGCACCAGCACCAACTAAAACAATAACACCAACAAGACTCTGATCACACCCTCAGGATTCATTTGGAACCCCGCGAACATTAACAAAATATGCTACCCAACTAAAAACAATATTTTAGACACAATAGAATTATCAAAATGACCAACGGAGGTCGTCTTGATGAAATGCAACACTTTGTCAATTTTCCTTAAAAGTTACCCAATTGCCAAAAATGAGTCTAGAAGTCTCGAGACCCGTACTAAAGATCCTACTAGCCCAAAGTCAATATTTCTGAGCTAACAACACTGATAGAATTTTCATTCGAGTCCGTCTTCTTCGAATATTGACCAAAGTCAACTCTTTTAGCTTTAAGAGTTTTAAAATAGGAAAATGGGCTTAAAATATAAACTAACTGTCCGAGAACCGAACTGTCAGTTTCGACAAGTCATAAATGACCCGTAGCCGCTGTGGGATAGCTCAAAATGCGAAAAAAGCATAAAAATAGAGAAAATAACCTAGCGGATTATTACAATAATCTTGTGGATACAGGTGTTCATGAGACAAATTTTTGCCAAGTTAGAGTGTCTATCTGGTCACTACTTAAGATTAAGTGTCTAACTTATAAAACATGCCATGTTTAAGGAGTTATCTATATAATTAGCCTATAATTTAATTGTGTTTATTCTTTTAATTTCAACCTTAATACTATCTTAAGTGAAATTTTTGTTAATTACTTATGTTTGTCAATATTTATGACAAAAAATTACAAGAGAAAACGAAAAAATAAACTTTACATTTAATCGAATAAAAATTTAAAATAGCAAATAATAGATTATATATAATATCAATTAATAACAAATAATATTATAAGAAAAATATATTTTTATTCAATAACTAAGCCTATATTAACATATAATTTGAATGCCAACATAATTATTTACGTATCTATAATAAATTTTTTAAGTTAAAATATATTTAAAACAAGTTTAATAATATTTTTTCATAAAATAAAGACTCAAATATTATAAATTTGCTTTGTGAGATTGCTATCACCTTTTTCATGACATCATCATTTTTAGTAGCATGTAAAAAGTTCCTAAAATCTATCAAAGTGTATGAGGACTTACAAAATAAAAACAATTCAAATAAACATAAGAATTTTTGGGCCCACACTTTACTTATCATGTCATGATAAAAATTTCTCCAAAATAGCCTTGTGAGTAGGGCTATTCGAAATCGAACCGTAATCGATAAGCCAACTACAAAATTGGTTTATTCTGTTATTCGTATTATATTATCAAATTAATGGTTGGTGAATTGATTAAAATTTTATAGTAAATGATTTATCAGTGTGGGGGAGGATTACTCAAATCCTTATTGGATAAACCGTTAACCTGTTAAGAATTATCATACTTATATATATACCCCTAATTATATTTTTTTACATATTATTAATATTAAAGCACAATTAAATATTCTGCCACTCCTTAAAATTGATCAAACCAAAACGTTGCTCCTTAAAATTCATCAAACCAAAACAAGTTTTTTTGTGCAAAATCATATGTGCAAAAATGTTATTCAATACAAATTCTTAAGGCTGCAAGTTCTTCTTAAGTCTACATCTTCTTATGTTGTATTTGTTGGGACTTATATTAAAATTTCGAATGATATGATTTGGTGATACTTGTGTTGGAAAAGTGTGCAGCTTAAGAAGAGCTAGAAAAATTATTTTGTTTGATGAGTAATAAGTCGGTAATCTACCAACTTGTTGAGCCTTTAATCATAAATTATTGCTATCGTTCTATGGCCTTTATTGATATCTATGTAGGTACTTATGATCAAAGATGAAAAATAAGGATTTGGATACAAAAAGAGCCAAAAAGGAGTGAAGCGTAAAGTGAGCAAATGAGATGAAGATTCTGCTGAGAGATACGGCCCTCGTGCGGCACACACTTGGCTTGGTGTAGACCGCACCTCCCACCGCATGGAGATGAAAGTTGAATGAAGAATCTGTCAAGGGGTGCGGTCGCTGTGTGACGCGCACAATGCCTTGTGCGAATTGCACCCCCTTCGCATGAAGCTGCCCAATTTGCTGAGTCATGGGATCACTAAAGCAGGGTGTGTGATGCGCACATCAAAACGTGCGAACCACACGTTGCGCCGCACACCACCCGAAGGGCATTTTTGTCCAAGTTTATGTGATGTTTTGGGAATGTTTATAAACCCATTTTAGGCATAATTGTAAATAGTTCTAATAGTTCTGATAGTTCTTAATTTTAGAAAATTATTCTTAGCTTGTGAAAAAGTTTTCCCTTCTAAGAATAAGAAGAGGGTTTCTCATAATTCCTTCTTCCCAATTCTTAAAGCCACCATTTGTGTACAAATTGAGCTTGGATATTGAGAAATTTAGCTTGAATGAAAGGGAAATTAAATTACCCATTTAGTATACTTCACACCCTGAGACCAGGCCCTGGACATAACGGGCACCCCAGACCAACGAAGGCCCGAGAAGACCCCTTAGTATAATGTCATGAGCATATTCAATGAAACATTTGCGGAAGAAAGACCCATTTGATAAAACCATTTAAAAATATAATTTAAGAGTTTACTAGGTGTTGGGAATAAAATATTCAAACAACATCTACATAGGTCCAAGGAGACTCTAACATAAGAATAAAACATCAATGACGGGAAATGACTCTGACAATAACATAATTGAAAATCAGAGTCAGGATAAAGATGTAAATTACCTTCCGAAAGATGGATGGCTCACCACTTGCTGACGTTGTCCCGAACGATCCTAATGTCGCATAGTACCATGAGAAAGTGACTTGGAACCTACATCATGAAATGATGTAGCATCCGAGGATGGTCGGTATGATGAGTATTGGCATGCAACCCAGGGAGATGGACATAACAGTTTATCAAGCAAGTCATAAGAAACGTGATATAAATCATAATAGAAAACAAAACATGAGGAAAGTATTCAAAATATTTTATGAAAACCATACATTAATATTACTTCTAAACTAGATGGTTTAACCGACACATCATACATAATACACCACGGGCTATGTGGGTCCGATCAATGCTTGACCGGCTGAGCCCTAATCCATGTTTGCCGCATGAATCAGGATCCTTCTGTATATAACAGAATAAAAAGGCCCACATAAATCATCCTCATATAGGAGAAGCATACGATCATCCAATTAAGGAGCGAACCATCCCCTACGTGGAAAAACATAGGTTTCGGGTAATGAGCCCCATCCGACTCATACCTTCTCCATTAACTATCTAATTATCTTAAGCCCATCTTTTAGCTTTTCAAAAACATTTAAGCAAAATGTCTATTAGGGACTCTTAATATTCTTGAGGCATTCATAAATTGGTATCGTCATACCAAGACTTTCAAGTCATCTTAAACATATTATGCCATTATCGTTCATACGTCATTTGTCTCAACAATTAAAGGATTTCAAACTCATGTAATATATAAATTCTCAAGGTTTAATATCTCATAATTCAACAATTTAACCATTTTTAAAAGCAGGGATTTAAGAAGATCCTTTGCTTTTTGTTCAAAATCAATACTTGAGTAGTAAATTAAATTTTGAAAGAAACATTACTTTGAGTTTCAAATCTGCCCCAACAACAACATCACACAATTAAAGTTCATGATACAAACCATAATCTCAAAGTGATAAATCACATTTAACATATCCCTCAAAGGTTGACAATTTGATAAATGAATAAACAATACTTCCAAAACCAAGGGATGTAGAAAGCCTTTCATCTTTCATCAAAAATCAAGCTTTAAATGGTAGAACAAATTTCACAAGGATCATGACTATAAAAATTTAAATCTGCCCCAACATACCCTTTCAAATAAGTAGGGTTTCATATTTTAAATAATAATCCTCCTTCAAGTATATTCAATAACAAAGAAATTTTTTGTAAAAAGAATTCGTCACTTCATGTAAGTTCTTCTCCCGAAAGTCATTCAACAAAATCCACATTCAAACTTGTATAAAATCACTTTCATGGTTAGAAAATCATTTACTAGTAGATTTAGTTGAAAAATAATTGTTCAACATACCTTTTGATGGAGAAAAATTCACAAAATTCTTGAGTTTCACCATAGGAACCTTAAACCCTAGGTGTTCTTGGTTCTTGACTTGGAGAGGATGAGAGGAGAGAAATGTAGCGTGTGAAAATTCTAATAGGGAGAAGGGTTTTTAATCAACTAAGGGGTAGAAAATTAAAGGAAGGTTATTTGCCCTTCAAAGGCCTTTATAGGCCCAAAAATGCACTAAAAGAAGGGCTGCAGAGATCGCACGCTAAGGAGGATGCTTTGCGTGCCCAGCAGTGTGCATTGCCTTGCCTGTGTGTGCAGACACACGTGCTCGTGCATGATTTTGGCCTTGCTTCACTGTCTTATCTTGTACAAAATTTCCTTGGGATGCTAGCTTACTTGCTTTGCAAGACCATAGACAAGCACCACTCAACACTTTAAAAAATCAAGAGACGCGAGATGTAACATAAAGTTTGGGGTGTTATGATATATCTCTTTTCTTAAGCATGAGTAGCTAAACCTCTTATCTAGGGATGTGTTTATGATGGGTATTTGATAAATGGGTGTGGGTGTTGCTAATTCTTGTTTATAATGCTTATTTAACATGGGTCTAGTAATTTCACCATATTTTACCTCTAAAATTGGTGGTTGCAAACATTGATTTTCCTTACTTGGTTATGGTTTTTCTTGAAAGAGGAACCCATAGATTTAAATATGAAATTTGTAGTAGGAACTTGGGCTTTCATTTAGATTGAGGCGGCTAGAAATAACTCAAATCGATGGAATCACCCACTTAAGGGTCTAAAGCTAGAAATAGTATGACCTCCCTAAACAATAGCTTGGTTGTTTATTGATTAATCAATAGTGCTTGAATAAAGGCTGTTGAATATATAGTTGTTGATTGAGAAATAAATAACCATACCCTAAAACCAAGGTTACTCATGTCATTTAGCATGAATTTGCATGAATAAACACTCACCCTATCCCATGTTCGAGTCCTATTTGACACACATCTCTAGTCTTCCTCTCTATTGTCTACACCCTGTTTTACTTTATTGTTTTGTTTGTTGAATTGTGAAATTGTGAAAGATTTCCAATTCACCCCTTTTTATATTACTCACTCTCGTTGTGAACTCTGTCTCATAATCACCTAGGCTAAGCTCTAAATTCTCTGTGGGTTTGACCCGGACATCCGTTGGGAACTATAAATGTGTTTTACATTATTTGTTATTTGTGTTGTGATTGAGCAGGCTCGTCCATGAGCGAGGTAGGTGTCAATGATAGTGTCAATGGAGGCTACATGGACGTAGAAGTTGCTGAGCTTGTGATACAAATGGGAGTAGGTTCAATCCACCTACCCCTTACAGTGGGAAATGTGGTATTTCACGTTACTAGCACAATGCTCTATTTAATACAAATAAAGGGTATTCTTGGAGGAGCATCCCAGGAAGATGCAAATTGGCACATCTGTAATTTTGTGGAGATATGACAACCGTTCATATTCAAAAATATCTCCTAAGAATCTGTTCGATTACACCTATTCCCCTTCTCTCTCACGGGGGAAGCAACAACGTGGTTGGAGGAATTGCCGAATGGGTTCATTACCTCTTGGAATGAATTGGTGGATGCCTTTACAACTAGATTCTTCCCTCCATTGTGTATGATGCAATTGAGGAATGAGATAACCAATTTCCGCCAACTCCCTGATAAGCCTTTACATGAGGCATGGTTGAGATTTAAAAAGAAGCTTTTGTTATGTCCTAACCATGGTTTGCCGGACCATGTCTTGTTTCAAAGCTTCTTTAGATCCTCGAACTCAATGAATAAATCCATAGCCAACAATCTTGGTGGCGGTACCTTCATGGATCTCTAATTTCCTATTGCCTCATCCCTTCTCGAGAGAATGACCAAGATTAACCAAGCTTGGAACACGAGGGAGGTGGATATTCCAACCTCGAGAGTGACCACATACATCCTAATGAATGAGATGAGGAGGAAGGATGAAGAGAGGGATGTGACCATGGCTAAAATAATGACCCAAATAGACTTGCTTGCCAAACACATAATGTGGGCAGGTGGTGCTAAGACCGTGAATGCTGTGACTACACCAGATATAAAGGCTAGTGATGAGGAGCTTATGACCATTGTGGATGGTAAGCTTTGCTATGTATCGGTAGGTTCTCAACTCGGTTATTATCGCCTAAGGGATGAGAATCAAGGTTGGATAAAGGACAAGGAAAGGGATGGAAATTGGAGAGATCATGATAGAGAGGGTGATAGATTCAATCACCAGAGCTCAAATCCATATGTGCCTCCAAACAAGTCGGATTCCTTATACCAACCCACCACAAGCAATCCCGGTCATTCGAACATAAAGAACATGTTGTCCTTGGTTTTGAAGAAAGTGGATTTGACAAACACCGGGGTTAGTGAGCTTAAAAGCAAAGTGTCAACACTTTATCAAATCATGAGCTCTTATTCGGCTTTAATTAAAGATCTTGAAGCACAAATGAATCACCTCTCGACCCAAATGAATCCGAGATTATAAGGAACACTACCTAGTGACACCACCATAAATCCTAAGAATGATGCTCATGTCATTGCGATTGTCACTAGGAATGGGAGAACAAGTGGAGTGGTGAGAGAGCATGTTTTGGAGCCAGTTGTTGTAGCAAATAAACCTATTGTTGAAGCCATCATTGAGCCACGTGATAAAGGAAAAGTGATCATGCGTGATAGTGATGTTATTGAACCAAAGGTTGGGATGAAGCTTAGTGCACCCAATGCCCTAGTAAGTGTTGATGTTGATGATAAAAGGGAGGAGGCTGAATATCCATCCCAAGAGACCGTTGATGTTGAGGAGGATCCCCCTTTTGTTCAAAGTGTGCTGACCACACTACCCAAGGGACCTTCTCTGTACCCTCAAAGGCTTAACAAGAAGAAGGAAGATAAGAAATTCAGCAAGTTTGTTTACATGTTTAGTAAGCTATCAATAAACATTCCTTTAGTTGAAGCCTTGATGGAAATGCCGGGGTACTCAAAATTCATGAAAGAGTTGCTTAAAAAGAAGAAGGTGGTCGATGTGGGAACCATTGAGATATCACACAGTTGTAGCGCTGTGATGACAAGCAATGTTGCTACAAAGCAAGATAATCCTGCTGCATTCACCATACCATGTATTATTGGGCTCTTCGTGTTCCGTAAAGCCTTGTGTGATCTAGGGGCAAGCATCAATTTAATACCCCTAGCAATTTTCAACAGGTTAGGATGGGGTATGCCCAAACCTACATCTATGAGACTTCTCATGGCTGATCGGTCCATTAAGCATCCGGTAGGAATCTTATTTGATGTGTTGGTGAAGGTTGATAAGTTCATTCTCCCGGTGGACTTCATGATTTTTGATTATGAAATCGATGTTGAGGTGCCCATCATCTTAGGGCGACCATTATTAGCCACGGGGAGAGCTCTTGTCGATATTGAACTCTGTGAGCTTAAATTCTGAATTGGAAATAAAGTGGTGACATTCAATATATGCCAACCCACAGGACCTCCGAATGATTTGAGGGTGATCTTGGTGATAGAGTTAGACGTCAAGCTTCATCATACCCTTGAAGAGTGTGAAATGGGCAAGATGCCTAAGATTGAAGAGTTGCCAAGTTGGTAACATATTGATGTTTTAAGGACGTTGAAGAAGCAATTCCCTCTATTGGGACGGGGCCACGCCAACTGGAATGCTATCCGACAATGATTAAGATTGAGGTACTATCATCGAGCCGCAACGTAAAATCAAGCGCTTTTTGGGAGGAAACCCAAGTGTCTTTACTTTGTTTTTTGTTATCTTTTGTTGTTTTTGGTTTGTTTTAGGTGCAAGGAGCATAGGAATGAACAAGTGAAAAATAGGGAAAAATGGGATGTGTAAAGGACCGTGCAATTCACACAAGCCATTATACGTGTCGCACGACCCAACACATGCAAGATCAGAAGCATGGGAAGAAAAAGAAATATTGGAGGCAATGTGCACTAGGCTGTGCGGTCCGCACGAGCCTTGGTGCGCGTCACACCTCCATCGCATGATGAGGCAGAAGCCTAGGCCAACTTCAAGGCACAAAAAGGTGAGGTGTGAAATGACATGCAGTCTATACCAAGGCTGGTGCGAATCACACATCTCAGCGCACCAGTGATAAATTTCAAATTTTAATTGACCTAACCCATTGACCGATCTGACCCAGAGACCAACCCAGTCAATTTTTTTTATTTTTTTCCACTTTAAATCTACCACCCATCTCCTCTTTCTCCATATTTTCTCCTAAACTTCTTAAATTCTCTCCCAAAAAACCTCCCTGAAATTTCTCAAATTTCTCCCAAAATCTTCTCCTCCTCTCACACAAACTCCTCCACCGCCGCTCCACCCTAGTGCCGCTGTTATTTTCTCTGGGAAAGTAGTTGGTCACTATTGTTACTCCCCAAAAGCTTTAATTTTTACTTTTCTCCACTTAATCTTCACTTGTGGTAAGTTCCCCGATGTTCAATACTAGTTTTTATGTTGATTAGTAACTCATATTGTGAAGCATGCTTGTTAGAATTGCCACGTTGATTTTGGGTGAGATCCAAAATTTTTGGGTCCCCAAGTTTGAGTTGTGTTATGAATTTTGCTTAGGATCAACTTGGTAGAACTCGAATTTTGATAATGCATGTTGATTGGTAGTGATTTTTAGCCTTGAAATATGTGTTTGGGGTGAAGTCTGAGTAACCCACTTGTAATTGAAGCATGGTTTGAGCCTATGATAGATTGAGTGACGTCATTCTTAAGGGTAAATCATTGTATTTCATGAGGTTTGGTCAAAAATTGTTGTTTGGGCTGAAAATTGTTGCTAATTGTATACCCATGTTCTTTGTTGAAAATTTTATTAGGTGTATGATCTTGTGCGGGGAGGTGGTAATTATTGTTGATAATTGTGTGCCCAATTGAGTGATTGAAGCTTGATGTTCCCGATGATAGACGGGGTAACGTCTTTCTTTAGGAAAATCATTGAGCTTTTTTTGCTTGTTGATTGTGTCAATGACGTCCGGGGAAGTCTGAGTACCCGAACGATTTTGTGGTCATGATATCCCATACCCCGTTGTTATAATTGCTGATTTACTGCTTGGTGCCAAGTGCTTCATGAAAATCTTGGTCTATAAATCACATGCATAATTCGCAAGAACACAAGGAACCAAAAAATTCCAATTGTGCCTTTGTGCGTTTCACATGTGATACATAGATCTTGATGTGCGGAACACACAAGGCATCATACCATGTCAAAATAGGCTGCCAATTCACTATTTTGATGTGCGGCGGTTGGTGCAATGTTCATCCTGATTGGTGCAGTTTGCACCAGCTTCACATATCTGAGCTGAAACCACTGAAGGTTTCTGTTAGCTCATACGATGCCACATGCGACGTGCACCTTGTCTGGTGCGGTCCGCATGAGCCAATAGTCACCTACTTTGTTTTTCAACTTCTTTGCATTCTGTTCTTTTTAGTTTGTTAACATTCTTAGTTTCCCTTGCTAGATTTGATTTGGCCCTTGTCGAGCATATTTGTATAATTGTGATGATATTTCCCTTGCCGGGCCTTTTTCTTCATGTGTTGTTTTGTTTTGAGCTTAATTGTGACCTCGCCGGGCTTGATTTTTATTTTTGATGATTGTGTTGCCGGGTTAGTCTTACACGCCCCATTATTCCACTACCCGTGCTTTACAAAGTGCTAAAGGCCTACATTGAGGCTTGTTTTTCAAATGATTCATGAGCGCGCGAATTTGGCTATCACCTTGTTAATAGTAGCTTAGCAATAAAATCTGAGGGTTTTCTTAATGCCACAGTTCTTTCTGAAGGAGCAAAATGTTTTCTTTATTTTTCTTTTTCTTTTCTTTTGTTTTTGTGTCAAATCGAGTTGGTGTTTCCCTATGATAGATTGAGAGATGACTTTCTTAAGGGAAAATGCCAAGTTTTAGTTTAAATTTGAGTCCGTAGTTTGCTTGTCTCGAAATGGTCCCACTAAAAAATTTTCTTGGCAAGATGTTTTTGAAAATAAAAGGGAAGAGGGAAAATGATTTTTTGAGATAAGTATTCTGTTGTTATGACTTGCACACTCTCATTTTATCTTGATCGATTCATAAACGAGTGTGTTATGAACTCGGAATAGCTTGTCAAAAGTCATTTGTCCCAATTGATTTGGAGACTAATGAAAGAAATCTTGTGGCATGATGCCTTGTGTGCTGAGGCTTTACCTTGATTCGTGTGCATATTTGTCATCTAGAACTTTCCCCAATGTGATTCAAGGCAAAATTCTAGGTGTGACTGAGCTTGAAAAATGACCTTAGGCACTTTTTGATAGCCACTTCACCCAAATGACTTTCCTTGACATCAATCCTAGTGAACCCCTTTGAGCTTGTGACCGTTCTTTGGCACCTTGTTTAACACTTTGACCTTTTTGGAACCTCTCTCTTGGCACCCGTCCTCCCTAATAGCTAGAATGTGACATGTAGGCTAAAAGCCTACATTTGGGAGGGGGTAATGAAATGACAAAGTAGGCAAAAGCATAAGTTTGGGGGTGTGTGTGATTAACATAGAGAAGAAAAGAAATGCATTTTAAATGGTATCACCGCTAGAGATAAGGTCACATCTGAGTCTCTGGAACATGGTGTGCATTCAAGAAAAAAAGTGTACAGGGTAGTATCAGTACAAATCACTATGTACTGGTAGGCATCATAGGTCGATCCAATTTAGAACGTGTATACAAATTAATTGAACAATAGGTAGATGGGACTTCAACACATAACATGTAGTCTACTCAACAAATAATCACTTAAGAAACCAAGATAACAAGGTTTGAGAACAAATCATATAAGTAACCAGATAATATTATAACAATCAAGAAATCATCATCTCAAATAATCACATCACATCATGGGTGTACGCCCACCTTACTCTCACATTGCCTTTAATTTACTTTCATTATTATCATGATCTCTCAAACTAAATCATACCTCAACACACTAAGCTGTACACATATGCTAAAGGGTCTTATTTTTTCCCAACTAGGTATGACCTGCAGGGGATGCACCAGGGTATATGTATCGTACCAGAATGGTACTTTCTCCATAGTAATAATAAAAATATCAATATCCATACTGGCGTGGTACCTGACCTATAAATAATCAACACTCATATTAATATTCGTACCGGCGTGGTTCCCGACCCCCTAACTAATATCAACCTACGGTTCTAAGTTTTTCTATCTCTCAGGATGTAACACAGTGCACTAATCACAAGTACACTTTATCATTACAAGTTCTTTAATCAAGTTCTATATTCAATAGTTTATTCATTCAAGCATTACACGATCATAACATCAACTTCAAGTAAGTTCGAAGATAAATCATCAAGTTACTCAATTCAAAGCATACAAGAACTAAACCAAGTCTCAACTCCAATTAAACCATAACCTATCTCAATCGAAGACCCAAATTAGATCTAGGTTGCAAGTGCCTTACCTATTCTCAAAGCTTCAGATTGTTTGCGGTCTAAAATAACAAATGCAAGAGTAATTAATTATTTACTCTTCAACTCTAAGCCTTGGGGATTCAACCCCACTAGTTTTTACCCTTTTCATAGCCCAAAACTTTGGTAAGGGTTTTTCACCCATTAACTTGCCCTTAATTCTCATAATCAACAATCAAGAACAATTATTTTACGCTAGGAATTAAAATCCTAGGATCAATTCTAGAAGAATATACATTTAGCCACAAACTCTTCCTCAACTTTTCAGGAATTTAAGGCTCTAACTCAAGAATTCCACCATTAATCCTCTTTTCAATGATTCTACAATAAAAAGGGATTACTAGATGATAAAAGGAATGAATTACTCACCTTAAACAGAGAAAATAGCCTAGCTCAGTAGAAAAATTGCCACATAGCAGATCTAGAATGAGACCTTTGAGTTTTGGGAAATAAAACTCTGAAAATTAGACATAATAGGAAATCTGCCTCTCATCTCTTGCTGCAAAGGTCACTTTTCTCGCTATGGCAAGATCGCTGTAGTGGGCTTTGGCTCGCTATGGTGAGCCATGACAAAATTACCAGTCACACTGTGGCGAGACTCTGACCGCTATGGAAGTCTCACTATAATGGGATTTCCTCCGCTGTAGCGGTACCAAAAACATAACCTTGAGAACTCAGCCAAAACACCCTATTTGACAATACAAACCTCATTTATAGACATCATAAAATAAACCCAATATGGGAACCACTATAATCAGATTTCTATGAACCCAATTATCACCCCGAAACTTTGTACAGTACCCTGCACAACTCGACTATCCATTAATGAACACCAATACATCAAATACTACACCATGAAATACAAATCACCACTTAAGCACATAACAAGAAATTTTCGTCCATAACTACCCTAGTTTGAGATTTTATTAACTCTCACCTTAGGGAAAACTCTAGCCGGGAACTTATACCCTAAATGACACTATGAAAATGGGATAGGTTCTTACATAAGATACCAATTAAACAACCATTCATTCATTAATGACAACAAGAAGAAAAGGGGAAAACAAGGAGTCACCTGAATCAGCAAAAATATGTGGGTACTTGACACACATTATGCTTCGGTCTCCCAAGTGGCCTCCTCACTAGGACAATTCCTCTACTGTACTTTCACGGAGGCAATCTCCTTAGTCCTTAATTTATGGACATCTCTATCAAGATTAACAATAGGTTCCTCTTCACTAGAGAGGTTTTCATCTAATAGGACTGAATCCCAGCGAATAATATAGTCACCATCCACATAATACTTCTTGAGAATTGACACATGAAATACGGGATGAACTCCCAACAAGCTCGGAGGCAAAGCTAATCTATGGACTACTGTCCCTACACTCTTAATAATCTTAAAAGGTCCAATATATCTTGGACTAATCTTACCATGCTTACCGAATCTCATAACACCCTTCATAGGTGAGAGTTTGAGCAAAACTTATTCACCTTACATGAAATGTACATCTTTCAATTTTCTATCCGCATACTCCTTTTTCCTTCTTTGAGAAACTAAAAGCTTCTCTGGGATGAACTTCACCTTCTCCATGGAGTCTCTTAGAAGGTCAGTACCCTACGGTCTCACCTCAAATGCATCAAACCAACCAATGGGAGATCTACATCTCCTCCCATATAATTCTTTGAACGGAGCCATATCTATTCTTGAATGGTAGCTATTATTATATTCAAATTCTGCCTTAGGTAGATACTGGTCTCAATGACCTTCAAAATCCATCGCACATGTACAGAGCATGTCCTCCAATACCTGGGTCATCCACTCAGACTGCCCATCGATCTGAGGGTGAAAATTATACTAAGGTCTAGTCTAGTACCCACCTCTCAAACAACTTCTCCCAAACTTTAGATATAAATTGAGTACGCCTATCCGAACTAATAGAATTTGGAAACCCATGCAACTTAACAACTTCCTTTAGATAAACCTTGGCTAACTTGGCTGCATTGTAAGTCACTTGGACTGGAATGAAATTCCCAGACTTTGTTAGCCTATCCACAATAACCCAAATAGAATCATACTTCCCCAAAGTCTTGGAAAGATCAACAATAAAATTCATGGCTATACTCTCCCACTTCCATTCAGGAATGGGCATCTTCTACAGAGTACAAGGCTTCTGATGTTCATACTTCACCTTATGGAAATTTTGACACTTAGCTATAAAATCAATTATGTCTTGCTTTATTTGACCCTACCAATAATGCTGCCTCAAGTCACGATACATCTTGGTCACACCAGGATGTATATAATAATTTGAACAATGAGCCTCTGCTAAAATTGTAGGAATCAAGTCATCAACACGGGGAACATATACTCGCCCATTGATTCTTAAAACACCCTCATCATCAATAATGGCCTCCTTGGCCTCACCCTACAAAACCTTATCACAAATTCTGCTCAACTTAGCATCCTCAAATTTTTTAGCCTTGATCCGATCAAGAAATGAGGACCTTTCCTCCACACATGCTAACAGTCCACCCCTCTCAGACACCTCAAGTCTCATGAAATTGTTAGCTAGAGTCTGAATCTGTCTAGCCAACGGATGTCTAGTAGCCTTCAAATAAGCCAAGATACCCATACTTTTAAACTTTCTTCTCAAAGCATCAGCTACTATATTAGCCTTACTCAGATAGTATAGAGTAGTGATATCATAGTCTTTAAGAAATTCCATCCACCTGCGTTGCCTCAAATTCAATTCTCTATATGTGAACACATGTTGCAAACTCCGATGGTCTGTGAACACATCACAATAAATCCTATACAAGTAATGACACCATATCTTAAGAAGGAAAACCAAAGTAGCCAACTCTAAGTCATAAGGAGGATAATTCTTCTCATGTACCTTCAATTGACTTAAAGCATTATCAATAACATTCTTTTCCTAAATCAAAACAACACCTAAACCAGAATGTGAGGTATCATAATAAACAATGAAATCCTTAGCCTCCACTGGCAAGACAAGAATATGAGCGATAGTCAATAATGTCTTGAGCTTTTGAAAGATCTCCTCACATTTATCCAACTAATGAAATGGCACCTCCTTCTAAGTTAAACGGGTCAGATGAATAGTAATAGAGGCAAACCCCTTCATGAACCTACGGTAATAACTGGCTGATCCTATGAAACTATAGACCTCGATCACTCAAGTGGGCCTAGACCAATTCTTAACTTCCTCAATCTTTTATGGGTCCACCATCACCCATCCGTTGAAACTACATGTCCCAAAAAACACACAGAAGGTAACTAGAATTCACACTTATTTTTTTTTGCATAAAGATCCTTCTCTTTTAACAAACCCAAAATAATACTTAAGTGATTTCCATGTTCCTCCTCACTCTTAGAATAAACTAAGATGTCATCAATGAAACAATCATGAATGAGTCTAAGTAGGGCTTAAATATTCTATTCATCAATCCCATAAATGCGGGTGGGACATTAGTTAGCCCAAATGAAATCACTAGAAACTTGTAATGCCCATACCTGGTCCAGAACAAAGTCTTAAGAATATCAGTCGGCCGAATCTTTAATGATGATGTTCAAACCTCAAATCAAACTTAGAAAATATGGATTCGCCCTTCAACTGGTCAAACAAATCATCGATCCAGGGAAGTGGATACTTGTTACAGATTGTAACTTTATTCAATGGGCTGGTAGTCTATGCACATATGTAAACTACCATCCTTTTTTCACAAATAAGACTGGAGCACCCCATGGGTAGGAACTTGGTCAGATAAATCCCTTACCAAGCAACTATTGCAACTGAGCCTTTAGCTCCCTTAACTCTACCGATGCCATCATATAAGAAGGAATAAAAATGGGATGAGTATTTGTATTTAGATCAATACAAATGTCAATATCACAGTCTGGAGGCATGCCTAGAAAATTCACAGGAAGCACATCTTGAAACTCACACACCACGAGCATTAACTCGATAGATGGGACCTCTGCACTAGTGTCCTGAAGATGTGATAAGAATGTTGAACACCCCCTCCCTATCAAACTCTTGGAAAGATGAAAAGAGATCAATTTCATAGGAGCAGGACTATCATCACCCTCCCACTCAAGTCTATTTGTTCCCGTCGTAACCATAGTTACTGTCTTAGCGTGACAACCTAGTATAGCATGATGTGGAGAAAACCCAACTCATTCCTAGAATGATGTAAAAATCCACTATATCCAAAATACCTAAATCTGCCCAAGTTTTTCACCCCACAAATATGACATGATAAGCACGATAAATTCTATCAACAACCACAGAATCACAAAGCAGAGTAGACACATGAATAGAAAAATCAAGTAATTCATACACCATGTCCAATCCCACAGCAAAATCAACAGATACATAAGAGAAAGTAGAACCAGGATCAAATGAAATCATAGCCATCTCGTCACAAACAAGAATAGTACTTGTGATCATCGTATCCAATGCCTCTTTCTTGAGCTTTCCTAGGAAAGCATAGAAATGGGCCCTATTACCTTCTTGTGTGCCACCCTATCGAGAGCAGCACCACTCCAATCATCATGAACACTTCCTCTGTTAGGCTGGTTGCTATCTATACATGCTTGGTGACCACCATGCCCACCCTACAGATGACCTCTACTATAACCATTACCTCCTCTGCCAGCCAAAGTTGGAGCCTAGGGAGCCTAGTTCTAGCCTGACTGACCAGTCTACCGATACCTAGGACAATTCCTTCGAATGTGACAAACTTCACCACACTCATAGAAAACTCAATCCAAAGTGGGTCGCTATGCTGAAGTAGAAGAAGTAAGATAACCACCAAAATATGGAGAAGGCTTGATGGCCCCTGACGTACCCTAGATGACACCTGCATTGTTTACTAAATAGGGCATGTAGAGTACCTCTATGAACTCTGACCACTAGAATATGAACCGCTTAAGTTGCCCATTGTCTGGGACTTTTTTGTTCCCACCTTTGCATGACTCTCATTTTTCACACCCTCAATACTCTTCACAAACTCAATTACCTCCTAAAAGGACCTGCCAAAGGATATCATCTATAGAGCTGAAATCTAGAGACTTGTGGTCAACCCTTTAACATAACGGCAGATCTGTTCCTCCTCAATATTTATTAGCTACAATGAATAATGGGAGATCGAATAAAACCAAGCCTCATAGGATGTAACTAATGAACTCCCCTACTTGATACTGGAAAACTCATCTCTCCTCCTATCCCTCAAAGTATGTAAGACGTACTTCTCTAAGAACACCAAATAGAACTGATGCCAAGGAAATAGAGGTGACCCAATAGCCCTACAGTCCACATAGGATCTCAATCATATCTTAGAATCACCCTGAAGCTGGAAAGTGATGAACTCTATTCCATACCTCAGAACTATACCTATCTTCTGAAGTCACTCATGACAATCGATGATAATCTCATATACATCCTCAGATTCAAGACCATGGAAGACCAGAGGCTTTATCTTGACAAACTTATGGAATAAATCATTCTCATCTTTGGTCATAGCTGACCTGCTACCTATCTCGAGAAGATACACATCTCTGATGACACATCCATCGGATGAGATATAGTAGCAGGATGCTGCACTCTCAGATGCTGCACTATGGGAACTTTAGGTGTAGCCCCAGTCCTTGATAACCCACTCAAGAAGCTCAAAACCTGCTGAATCATAGCTGAAGACATCTAAATTGGTGTTGGACCTCCATGAACTGGTGCCGCCTTATTCTCTTGAACTAGTACTACTTCACCCTCAGTAACCTTAGAAATATTCTCTTATGGGGGAAGAGGTACTGATCTCTCCCGAGATGGTCCTATGGCCTAAACCCTGGCCCTGGAGGGCACTGGTCTCCATCATCTACCTCTCCCTCTTACTTGCTCTCTACCATGAATTGCAGCCTCAACGTCCATTTAGGGTACTTCAACTCTCTCTCCCGATGAATGTGTTCTCACCATCTGCAAGAATAGAGTGAAAGAAGTCAGATACCAATTTGGATCACCAAATATCAATTGGAATCAAGTAAAAGAACAAAATAAAGAAGAAGTTGAGTTTTCCGTGTGTCATGTAGCCTCTTGAAGAAAAGTACAGATGTCTCCATACCATTTCACAAGACTCTACTAGACATGTTCTTGTACAACAAGTTTGAGGAGCCTAGGGCTTCGATACCAACTTTGTTGCACCCACACTAACCCTCTGATGGGAGAACCATATACCTCGAACCTTAACACAGTTAAGTAGCCATTTTTAGACAATGTAACAACAAAACCAACTTCAATAATGATAATAGTTGAAAAACTAATGATATAAGTGCGAAAATATTTCAACTATATATTATATTCCCCAAGACCCAAAAGTCATTGTACAAGAGCTCTTAAACCAAAACATGTTTAAGATATCCAAAGACTAATAAAATAAAAAGGGAGTTCCATTGCCCGAAAGAAGGACAAGATCCAATGCAAGGATCCATGGTAGCCTGAAGATGAAGTTGTCACCCTTGGATCAAATAATCTATCACCTCTAAAGATGAGGTCACATATAAGCCTCTAGAACATGGTCTGTACTCAACAAAAGAAGAGTATATGATAGTATCAGTACAAACCACTATGTAATGGTAGGCATTATAGGTCGACCAATTTAGAACAGGCATACAAATAAATTAAACCACAAGTAGATAAAAGTTTAACACATAACATGTAGTCTACTCAATAAATAGTCACTTTAGAAATCAAGTCAACAATGTCTAAAAACAAGTCATATAAGTCACCAGATAATATCATAACAATCAAGAAATCATCATCTAAGATAATCACATCAAATCATGGGTCTACGCCAACCTCACGCTCACATTGCCTTTGTCTTTACTTTCTTTATTATCATGATCTGTCATACTAACTCATACCTTAATACACTAAGTTGTATACACATACTAAAAGGTCTTATTTTTGCCCAACTAGCCATGACCTGTATGGGACACACCAGGGTCCATGTACTGTACCAACGTGATACTCTCTCCACAATAATAATAATAATATTAGTATTTGAACTAGCTTGATACCTGATACATTCAAATTACACCATTTAAAAAGTATAAATGATTGTTGTCAAATATAGTAACCCAACGATTAGGCTGAGGTCGAATCCCACAGGGAATAAGGTAAGAAATACAATACTTAAAGTCTTTAGTTCACTTCACTTTATGTCAAATCTGATCCCTTAAGAAGAATAGAGTTTGTAATATTAAAATTACGATTAGTGAAATGTAAATAATCAAGAATAATAGAGTTTATGAAATCCAGGATTGCTTCACCACATAATAGAATTTCTCTAAAGGTTAAAAGTATCAATATAGTCAATCACAAATTGAACTCGATTGAACAATGATCGATTAGTTACCAATTTTTATATTTCGATATACAATTGGTCTTTCCTTTATTTATCTTTCCAAATAAAATGAAACGCGATATTCAAATGATCAAGATACGTTAAGTGGAACTAATGTATTCCAACAAAGTCCTATTAAATAAGTATTAACCCCTTGAGTTCTTATTTGTTAACAATATCAAACCTTAATAAACCCTTTCGAGTACAAACTAAGATTTAAAGGCACTCGATTAGCATTTGCAACCACAAATCTTAAATAAGATGATTGTTAACAAATCACCCATAATCTATTAACTTCTATATTAATACTTTTGCCCTAAGATTCATTTATCATATGGATTCACAATCCCAGAATTAAGGCTTAGTTACCCATGCTATAAGAAAAACATCAATGATCGTGGGAGACATACTTACACATTGATTGATAACTGAATACTGTTCTTGTAATGACCCTTCTGGTTATTCTTGCATTTATTCTTTTTTATACTATTAGAGTTTTTCTGTAGTGGACCCAAGTCATTTATGGCTTACTGAGATCAGTAGTTCGGTGCCCTTGCCATTTATTTGGTCTTTATGGACGTTTTACCATTTTAGAGCTTAAACTTAGGAAATCATTGACTTTGGTCAACATTCTTGGTAAACATGCTCAGAATCAAATTTCGATAGTTCTGTTAGCTCTAGAGCATGGATTTTGGTCTAGGTGGATCTTTGGTTGGGGTCTTGGAGCTTTTGGTTTGGTTTTGAGTTTCTCTCTGTGTTTTCTAGCCAGTTGAACTTGGAAGTTTGACTTTGATCAACATTTGGAGAAGACAGCCTTAGATGGAAATTCCGTCAGTGCTATTAGTTTTGAAATGTCAACTTTGTGCTAGAGGGACCTTTGGTTTGAGTCTTGAGGCTTCCGTAATTATTTTGGGGTGTTGAGTTTCATTTTGGCTTAAGTTGGTTGGTTTTGGGCATTGGGCGCAGTTTTCATTAAACCTACCTCCGTTGGGTTTTTTGTCAGTTACATTGAGTCTGGAATGTTATTTTAGGTGTGGTAGCATAGTTTGTTTGTGCGCGCAGAGTTCTGGTTGATCCCTATAGGCCCACCCTGAGACTTTTTCCCTTCAGTTTTTAATGGTTGCTATTGCAGGTGCAGGCCTATGGCCTTAATCGTAACCGCGAAGAAAGCCATCGCGATCATGATAGTCTACCTCATTGGTCATCAAAACCACGAGGGTCCTTTCATGAGATCGTGATGAAGGGCCTGTGGCCCAGCCTTTTTTGCTCTACAGGATCACGAGATCCTTACTCGTGACTGCGATGAAGCCCCTCCCCTCTTGCTCTTCACAATTTCATGGCTAGTCCTCATGATCGTGATGGTCTAGCCAGCTGGTCCTCATTACTGCGTGGGATAATTTTGCGATCGTAAAGAAGGACCCCTGGGTAGTATATAAACTCTCTTATTTGTTTTCATCACTCCAAAACTGTCATCCTCCATGGTTAATAGCTCCAAACTCACAAAAACTCCATATAGCTTTAATTATAGGTGCTAGAGTGTGATTCGTGATTATTTCTCTATCATAATTGTAAGTTCTAATCCGTTTAATTCCATAATTCTCCTCTTTAATTCTTTATGGTGTTCTTATAGAATGTAGGCTATTTTGGGCCATTTCCATGGCCAATTTCTGCTAATATTCTGAGCATTCACTCATGGGAGTGTGGTGAACATTGTGCACTTTTCTATTTCCCGTTGTAGGTTGCAGGGCCCACAGGCCTGCCTGTGACCCAGATTTTGACCCGGCTATACTTTTAGCAATATGGGTATCCTTAGCTTCCTTTGAATGCATAGATTATGTTTACTATAGTGTGACTACTGTTCGGAGCTTCTCAGAGCAGTTCGGTCTTAGACATTATCATTCTAGCAGCTTATCATCGGATGACAAGTAGGTTACGGTTTAACTCCTCTACACTTTACGTATATAGGCTATAACTGTACTAATTGGCATCCTTAGGTTGGGTTTATTAGATTGGTACCCCAGAACTTGTTTGCTTCTTCATATACATCTTATTTTCACCCTTATAGTTATAGTATTCGCTATAGTTAGTAGTATCACACTTGTGGTCCTGTGGGGCCTTGTATTCGACTCTGGACCATAGATGGTGGGTTATTTGGGAATGTTGTGGGTCCTAGACATTGATATTTGATTGTAAAGCTGGTTATTTGTGTTGTAGAGTGATTTGAGCCTGTGTAGGGCCGATAGGTTGATTGTGAGCCATTGGGTATTTAATTGTGTTTGAGCAAGCCATTATCATGCATATAAAGAGATTTTCTCCATGTTTTACTATTTTTTTGGCTTTGGGCCTACTATGAATTGATTTCTAAACCTTACATGGCCCCGAGGGCCCATTTTTGGTAAAAATGGTTATAAAAGGTTTGGAGCTGACTTTCGTTGATCTTCTTGGGGTAAAAGAGTTAAAAGGATGATTTATCACTAGTTTTCATACTATTACTAGACTCAGAAGAGCCGGAGTGCTAGACATGTTTTCTTGTTTGTTTGAAATGATACTAGACTCAATCGAGTCGAGCGTCAGACTTGTTTTACTATTGTTTTAGACTCGATTATGTCTGGGCACCCTTGTTGTGGGGTTTTGAGACTTGATTCACTGTTTTAGATCCGGATATACTCCAACTATGTATTTTTGAGATTTGGTTACTAGCTTGGATCCAGATACAGTCTAGCTGATTATTTTGGGATTATAAGACTTAGTATGTGGTCGAGGACCTCCACGGACCTTGCCAATCTGGACTAGGGGCTACGTGCCGAGTGTGCTTGTCACGACCCAAAAACTCAAGTCGTGATGGCACCTACTAAAACCCACCAGTAAGTAAGCCAACCCTTAACCCGGAACTGCAAGTAACGGGCTAACTCAGGGAAGAACCCAAAAGCAGAAGAAACAACAATAACAACGGAAGATACGATAAACCAATATAAGTAAAAAGGGAGGGAAGAGAGTAAAATACATAAGAATCCCCCAAGACCTGGTGTCAGTCGGTACAAGTGCTACTAAAACTTAGATGTTCTAGATATATACAACAAAATATGGACAATCTCCAAAGGTACAGTAGGAGACTAGCCCAAAAGTAGAGGAAGATGGATCAACTCCGATCGCCAAGATCTCACCCAATGTCTCCAGTCAGCAACTCTGCACGAGGACTGCAATCAATGACGATAACCTGTACTAGGATCTGCATCAACAAAAAGATGCCGAAGTATAGTATAAGTACCAAAACACGCGGTACCTAGTAGGCATCATCGGCCGACTGAGCTCAAACAAGATATAAATATAATAAAAAGCGAATATAACGCAAGGGTAAGAAAGATGAGTCAAAAAGAAATATAATGGTCAAACCTAAATAAAAAGGGGAAAATACTGCCACAATATGAAAAGCATAAACAATAAACTAGCAACAACCAATTCGGACTTCCCGAGTCCGAAAAATACACCCAATAAGGACATCCAACTACACACAGATTTTGATAGTAAAGATACGCAAGAAATACCATGAAAATATGATATGGAATGGATGAAATGAAATTAAATGAAATATGGCCAATGCAATAATGAATGAGAACCCTGAGTCACCTCACGGGCCGCCGAAGATTACCAGCCAATACCGTACCATAATACCTGGAATGTCCCTTCAGGCCGTCGGAGCTTATCAATAGGATAATCAATGCCACAATATCCACGTATAATCAAGAAAACCCAGTGTATTCTCATGGGCCACCGGAGCTTACCAGTATAATAATTTCCGCAAGTAAAACCCCGTATATATATACAAAGAGGGTCGCTGGAACTTCTCAATATAGTCCTATAACCAATGCAAAGCAAGGGTCAAATCATCTCTCAAACCAAGTGCACAAAATAGAAGTAGTGTCCCATTTCGAGGTCAGTAAAATAGTGATGAACAATTCCTCCTTAGTAGCACAAGTTTATAGTAAAAGAAACTGTTTTCCCTTTTTATTAACCAAAAATAGTGGTAAAAGTGGGACGCTCTCCCTAGAGCTCCATTTATTTAAAAGGGGAGTATTTTGAGTTTCAAACGTTATAAATCGGCTTAACTCAGTAATTCCTTTCCTTAGTTTTAAAGCCATTTATTAAAAGAAGAGTTTCTTATTAAACCACCGTGCCAATCGATTCCCGTAATTTTGTACCGTTCAATTTTTGTCAATCCATACCATAACCCAATCATATGTGAAAAAGAGATGAACACAAATAAATTCGAATGTATGTACGTATGTATGCATAATATGCACGCAGCTAAACCGATATAGGGCATTAGACCCTTCAAAGCAATATCGTACTAACCTGGACTCCAGCCAGCCCAACACCATGGCCTCAGGCCCACAAATCCGCATACCAAATCCAACCATAAGAATATAACACGATAAGAAATACCAGAAAATCAAGTAAGAAGCTACCCTACCATGAACTATACCCATCAGATGCTAAGGATGACTATTCTAATACAAATACTAAAAGGGAACACTACACTATCTACCGACCTCCAAGGGACCCGCCTAAGGAAGTCAGCTAACCGAAACTAAGCATAAAACGTATGACAAATAGAAACTTAAGGAAAGCATAACCATACTGACCTGGCTCCTGCCAGTCCCATCTCCTCGGCCTCGGACCCATAAGTACATGATAAATAGAACACCAAACCATCAATAATAATGATAATAATAATGATAATAATAATAATAATAATAACAAAGCAGTGATAACATCTACCCTATCCCAAGCCTTTATCTAATTCTAGGCTAAGGCTCTCTAATCTAATAATCCCAACCACAAGCAGTCTAAACTAAACTAAGACATCTGAACCTAATCCCAAGGATACTACACCGCCTACGCCAAGTCTTACAGAAAGCTATAGCCTATACTAAGGATTTCTAGCCAAAATCTTACTCTAGAGCACCTAAATCACCTAAAAGAATCAATAAGCCTACTCGTAACCGTATCCAAACCACAAAATCCCACCAACCATTAGAAAGTTATTATATTCATACTTCATCTGAGCAAAGTCTAGAAATAGTAAACCATAACCTACCGGGGTAGCCGAGCACGCGCGCACAATCCATTCCACAAGACCGGATCCTATCACCCCCAAAAAGTATCCGCAAGAAGCCACACTATCATAACAATGTTCTACACATCATTATGAAGCTAACGGTACATATATTGCGAATAATTTAGCCGAGTCGAAATCCAGGTCAAAAGCAAGCCCGTGGGCCTCGTAACTCAAAATCGCAAACAAAAATCACCACAAGGTTCCCAACCTCACAAAGAGTACATGCTCAAAATTTGAGCATAAACGAACCAAGAATGGGGGCTAAAACAAACCCACAATCAAGAAATTAAAGAAGAGAAATTCATGGAAATCAACGGAAATTAACACGAGAATTTACCTATTCAAGAGGCCAAGAATGCACCCGAATCAACAATTAATATTCCTCCAAGTTATGGGAGAGAGCTAGTGAAGAAATGAAGGAATTTGGAGTGAAAATGGAGGAGACATTGAGTTTTGAAGATGAGGTGAAAAGCTGGAATTTTAGGCTGCCAATAGCCTTTTAAGGTGGCCAGTTGAGGCGCAGGAGCGGCCCATGGGCGTGTCACGACCCGATTTCTCGGTCATGATGGCACCTACAACCCCCGGTAGGTGAACCAATCTCCGTAGCCCAAGACAGTTAGTAATGGGCTACTATCTAACAAATAAGGGAACAAGACGAAGAGAATAGATAACAGGGATATATATATATACATATGCGGAAACTAAATCAAACCCCAAGACCTGGTATCATAGTATAGAGCCAAAACTACATACATGGAGTGCAAACAATCCAAAACAATATATACAGATGTCTCTGAATGGTAGTAGAGTACATGAAGCAAAAGATAAACTAAAGTTAAGCTTCGATCGCCAAGAGCTCACCCTCAGTCTGAAGTAGTCCCCAACAGATCTCCAAGCACGAATCACAGCGATCTAACGGCGAAGGCCCATGCTAGGATCTGCACCCAAAGATGCAGGGGGTAGGGGTGAGCACCAAATGCGAAGCATAAGGTACCCAGTAGGTATCATAGGCCGACTGGGCACATATAAGATAAAAGCGTAGTAACAGACAGAGTAGAAGCAAGCAGTCATAGAAATCAACGAAAGGTACACAGGAACTAGCCCAGAGGGAAATCAACAGAACCACATGTGAGGCTAGTAAGCAGAATATACACACCATAGGCATAGGTGAAAGTAAGAAAGAATGCACCTGGGCTCCTTGCAACAACAGTGTATACAAAATAAGTTTACAAAATGGACGGTATACCGGTAACCTCAAGTGTAAGAAGAGGGAAAGAGTAATGATAGGCATTCTCAAAGACATGAATCAAACTCAACTAATCATATCAATCTCAAATCCAGAAACTAACAGTCTAGCAGTAACCAATTTCATACTTAACCGTAAGAGGGAACAATTCTGTAAGTAAATAGCAAAAGTCAACCTACAGTCCCCCGGCCGCCCATATAACCGAGGAACACAAACAAGTGAAAACAAACCCTCCGGCATCCCATACTACCGGAGCGTACAATCAACAAACAACAAACAAGGGTGGAGCCTCAAACAATGAATGATATGATGCATGAAGATCTCAAGTGAAATGGTATCTCTGTATGTACCTCCCCCGGCGCCGATCCGGCCCAGCAGGTAGGTTCCATGGAAGGACACTGCCCGTATACCTCTACTCCACCGTATACCCCTCCTCCGGCACACGCAGCCCGTAGCCCCTGGCTCGGATGGCAAGGTCCATGGAGGTCCCAGACCCCATACTAAAACTCAGTATCAAAACATGTCATCCGGAAGCAAGTCCGGGTATCAAGATAGAGACCCAGTCTCGAATATGCATGCCCAGACCCTGTCCAGGACTAAAGTAGTAGGAAAATATCTCAAAAACCCCTCCAAGGGTGCCCGGGCATAACCGGGTCTAAACAGTAAAAAAGTCATCTCAGGTGCTCAGTCCGACCGAGGCTAAAAATCATCTCAAGTAGCAAGAAAACTCAACTAGCACCCCGGCCCTGCCGAGTCTAGCGTTAATCGTAAAACTGGTGATTTAAATCATAATTTTACTTTCTTTTACCCAAGAATATTCACAAGTTTAAATCAAGCCATTTCCAAATTATTTCCATCAAACGGGCCGCCCGGGCCATGCAAGGTTTAGAAAATAGTGTCCGTAGGCCCGAAGCCTGAACCGTAGTAAAACATGTATAAAACCATTTTATATGCATGAAAATGGTATGATCAAACACAATAGCTGCCCAGCAGCTTATAATCAACCTATCGACCCTGTACAGGCCCACAACTACTCAGCAAGCATAACCCGCCTAGAATGATAATTCTATGCCCGGGACTCGCGGACATTCCCAAACTCCCACCTCCTGTGTTCCAGAGTCAACAAGGCCTCACAGGACCACAAGGGTAAATAAAATATATCGGCAAATACCACAAGCAACGGAGGAACAAAAGTAGGCGGACATGAATAAAGCGGTTGAGGTCTGTGGTACCAACCTAATAAACCAACTCAAGGATGCCCATTAATACAATTTTATTCTATATATGCGGAGTCTAGGGAAAATAAACCGTAACCTACCTGTCGTCCGATGACAAGCTTGAACCTCTCCGAAAAACTCCGAAACAAAATCAAACTTGACTTTGGGCTTGAATAACTTGACGTAGATAATCGATTTTATTTCGGTTACCAAATAAATAGTCAATAACAACTAATGTTGTTCATGATACATCTCTAAATCAATCCATCATCGAACGACCCATGCAGCGTCCAAATCAAAGAACAACAAACAGTGTTTTTTTTAGAAAGAACAACTAATACTCTTCTAATATAAGTAAGACATAAGGATGATTTTTCAAATGAATGGAACAAGAATAATAATGGTGGATATGTAGTATTAATGGTCACAAGATTCCACTAAATTAAGTTATATTTAACAACTGTTAAGTGGGACAAGTGGCAATATTCTAAGTTGTTAGCAATATGTTGTCCACCTCTTTTACCTCCACGTGGGGTGGAGGTGGCAACCTCTTAAAAATTTTACCCCGTTACGTACATACTCGGGTATTATATAGGTTCGTGATAAAATAAATATAACTTTTTAAATATGCCGTATTTAATAGAAAATTATTTCAAATAAAACCTACTATATTATAATAATAATTTTTAATATAACTAAATTTACTATCTCCGTTAAAATATTACAATGTATAAAAACCTTATAAAATAAATACATATACAATTATATTTTTCATAAACCTTTAAAATATTTTGAAAATGTAATAATAATATAACTTTTACCAAATTCAACTTTTTAAAAAAATATTTTCAAATGCACGCGATATTAATAAAATTCTTAAATTTAAGTTCGCAACTCACCATCACACGATTTTGATACTCAAGAACTCTCTCGGAATCCTCCCTTATGTTTTCTCATTATTTCAGAACTGAAATGGCATTTTAAAACGTGAAGTTGAGGCTTAAATCGAGTTCGTCCCGACCCGGTTCGCAACCCGGTTCGCAACCCGTTTTCTGCCAGACAATCCGCGGTAAAACAGTCATAACTTTTTACTCAGAGATCAGTTGGATGTGAGGTTTTGTGTGTTGGAAACTAGACTCGTAGACCTTCGATTTGGTATCTCGGGGGACTTATAACTCTTTATATAATGGGAGAAAATCCCTGAGACATTTTACCCAAGGTTCAGAAAATTTATCAAAGAAACTTACGATCAAACAAATGGACCCGGCGTCGAAATACCGGTCCCGACAAGCCTTAAATGACTTGCGGCCACTACAAACAAGCTGTAACGGTTCAAGGAAGTATACGTGGAAATAACCGCAAGGGTCATTACATCATCCACTACTAAAAAGGACTTTCGTCCTCGAAAGTCAAGGTCAAGGGGGGTACCTAAAGGCTCAAACAGCTGCGGATACTGAGCTCGCATATCTCTCTCGGTCTCCGAGGTAGCCTCCTCGACTGGACGGTGTCTCCACTGAACCTTAACAACCGGGATCTCTCGAGACCTTAATCTCCTGACATCTCTGGCCAAAATAGCTGCCGGCTCCTCAAAAAAGGCTAAACCCCCACCCAACTGAACTGAATCCCACTGCAACACATGAGACTCATCTGGGACATACCGACGCAACATCGAAACATGAAATACAGGATGTAGAACTGAAAACATAGGAGGCAAGGCTAGCTGATAGGCAACGCTACCAACTCTCTGAAGTATCTCAAACGGCCCAATGTACTTGGGGCTAAGCTTGCCCCGCCTACCAAATCTCATCACGCCCTTCATGGGCGATACACGGAGAAACACCAAGTCACCAACACTAAACTCCAAGGCACAAAGCCTCCGATCAGCATAACTCTTCTGCCTGCTCTGAGCTGCCCGAAGTCTGTCCTAAATCAGTCGGACTCGGTCTAAGGAATCTCGAAGCAAATTTGTGCTCTGTGGCCTAGAACTAAAACCATCAAACCAACCTACCGGTGATCTGCAACGCCTGCCATACAAAGCCTCAAAAGGTGCCATGTCGATACTCGAATGGAAGCTGTTATTGTAAGCAAACTCTGCCAAGGGAACAAACTGATCCCAAGAACCTCCAAAGTAAAGAACACAGGCCCGAAGCATGTCTTCCAGAATCTGAATGGTCCTCTCGGACTGGCCATCTGTCTGAGGGTGGAAAGCAATACTAAGATGAACCTCTGTACCCAAATCTCGCTGAATAGCCCTCCAGAACTGAGATGTGAACAGAGTACCGCGGTCTGAAATAACAGAGGCTGGGACCCCATGCAACCGAACAATCTCACGAAGATAGATCTGAGCTAACCTCTCTACGCCATAAGAAGTCTGAACCAGCAAGAAATATGCTGACTTAGTCAGCCTATCAATAATCACCCATATGGAATCAAACCCATGAGAAGCACGAGGCAAACCAACAACAAAGTCCATAGTAATCCCTTCCCACTTCCACTCAGGAATGGGAAGTTGCTGCATCAAACCACCAGGTCTCATGTGCTCGAACTTAACCTGCTGACAGTTCAAGCACCAAGATACAAACTCCGCTATATCCCGCTTCATACCACTCCACCAGTAAAGCTGCCTCAAGTCTCTATACATCTTTGCTGTGCCAGGGTGAATGGAGTATCTAGTACAATGTGCCTCGTGAAGTATCAACTGAATCAAATCACTAATCCTCGGAACACAAAGGCGACTATCAAACCTCAGAACCCCATCTGAATCTAGAGTAGCCCGACTGGTCTCACCCTGAACAACCCAATCACGAAGGTCACACAACTACTGATCCTCAAACTGACGGCTCTAAATCTGATCAATCAAAGTAGAACGAACCTCAACACTGGCGAGGACTCTGCTAGGATCCGACAAGTCAAGCCTAACCAAACGGTTAGCCAAGGACTGGATGTCCAAGGCCAACGGTCGCTCTGAAACTAAAAGAGAAGCTAGGCTACCCATACTCACTGCCTTCCGACTCAAGGCATCCGCTACCACGTTTGCCTTGCCCGGATGATACAGAATAGTGAAGTCATAGTCCTTCAGTAACTCGACCCATCTCTTCTGTCTCGCGTTCAACTCTCGCTGACTCGTGATATACTGAAGACTACGGTGATCGGTGAAGATATCACAGTGAATCCCATATAGGTAATGCCTCCATATCTTGAGCGCGAAAACTACCGCCGCCAACTCTAAGTCATGAGTGGGGTAGTTGCGCTCGTGAACCTTCAGTTGCCTCGACGCATATGCTATTACTAGACCCTGCTGCATCAACACACAACCAAGACCAACCCCAGAAGCATCACAGTACACGGAGAAGCTCTGACCCTCAATCGGCAAAGTCAAAACTGGAGCTGAAGTCAATAAGGCCTTAAGCCTCTGGAAGCTATCCTCACACTGATCCGACCACTGAAATGGGATATCCTTCCTAGTCAGCATAGACAAGGGTGCTGCTATGGAAGAAAATCCCTCAACGAATCGTCTGTAGTAACTTGCTAACCCAATAAAGCTGCGAACCTCAATAACAGTAGTAGGTCTAGGCCACTCACAAACCGCTGAAATCTTTCCCGGATCAACCCTAATCCCATCCTTAGACACCACGTGCCCTAGGAATGCAACTGACTCAAGCCAAACCTCACACTTTGAGAACTTGGCATAAAGCCGATGATCTCTCAAAGTCTGGAGTATAACCCTCAAGTGCTGCTCATGCTCATCTCTGCTACGCGAGTATACCAAGATGTCGTCTATAAAAACTCACAAATGAGTCCAAATACAGGCCAAGAACCCTATGCATCAAGTTCATAAAGGCTGCGGGAGCATTACTCAACCCAAAAGACATCACCAGGAACTCATAATGGCCATAATGTGTCCTGAATGCTGTCTTAGGGATGTCCTCCGCCCTAATCCTCAACTGATGGTAGCCGGACCTCAAATCAATCTTCGAAAACACGACTGAACCCTGAAGCTTGGTCAAAAAAATATCATCCTCGGCATCGGATACCTATTCTTCACTGTCACCCTATTCAGCTGCCGATAATCAATACATATGCGCATCGACCCATCCTTCTTCTTACGAAGAGAACAGGATCACCCCAAGGTGACACACTAGGTCTAATAACCCCCTTAGCTAACAGATCCTGGAGCTGCTCCTTAAGCTCCCTCAACTCAGCAGGAGCCATACGGTAAGGAGAAATAGAAATGGGCCTAGTGCCCGGCTCTAACTCAATAGCAAAATCAATATCTCTCTCAGGTGGAAGGCCTGGCAGGTCGGTAGGAAACACATCGAGGAAGTCTCTAACCACAGGAACAGACTCAGGAGAAGTAGGGTCAGCACTAACATCTCGGACATATGCTAGATAAGCTAAACACCCACGGGAAATCAACTTTCTAGCTCGAAGACAAGAGATAATCCCAGATGGTGCATGGCTAACAGAACCCTGCCACACAACCGGGGATACACCGGGCACATCTATGGTAATGGTCTTGGCATAACAATCCAAAACCACACGGTGAGGGGATAACTAGTCCATGCCCAGTATCACATAAAAATCTAGCATATCAAGAATCATCAAATCACCCCAAGTCTCTGAATCACCAACAGATAACATACAGGATCTCACAATCCGATCCACTACTAAAGAATCTCCTACTGGGGTTGAAACAGAAACAGGAACAAATAATGGCTCACTAGCCAACCCCAAATAAGGCACAAAGTAGGCAGATACATATGAACAAGTGGATCCAGGATCAAATAAAGCCATAGCAGATTGATGGCACACAGAAATCGTACCTGTAATCACAGCATCTGAGGCCTCTGCCTCTGGTCTCCTAGGGACCTCGTAAAACTGACGATGACCTCCTCCTGCCCGACCGCCATCCCTACCACCTGCTCTGCCACATGGAGCACCACCTCTACTCTGACGACCACCCCCTCTAGCCGGAGGCTGAACTGCTCGTAAAGGCTCGGCAACCTGAACTGCACCCTGCTGAGGGCAATCTCTAGCAAAATGACCAATCGCACCACAAGTAAAACAAGCCCCTGGCGGCCTACTCGGTCGGGATGAACCAGCAGATCCCGTATAACCACCACGGCCTGATGCCCCAGAAACTGTACCCCTCGAAGACTGGCCGCTATAGCCCTGATGGCTGCTCTGACCCTGCTCGAACTGGGTACTACCGAAAGTCTGAGGGAAGCCTGAACCGGTCGGCTGGACTGACCCTGGTGCTGCTGTGGCTGATAACTCTGGCTCCACTAGCCAGGACCTCTACCGCCATATCTGGAACCACTATAGACACCCTGATATCGAGGCCTCTTATCTCTGGGCCCCTGATCATGTCGCTGTAAGTCCTCCACAGTGCGGGCATAGTCTACAATAGCCTGGAATGACCGAACACTGGCAATCAATATCTCAGATGGCTACCTGATCTCTGGCCTCAAACCCCATACAAATCTGCGAATCCTATCTGCCTTGGTAGGAATGATCATAGCTCCGAACGGTGCTAGCTGATGAAAACGGGTCTCATACTCCGAGATAGTCGTAGATCCCGGAACAAGGTGAGTAAACTGCTCCCTGCGACGCTCCCGATCACTCTGGGGTAGGAACTTGGCCATAAAGGCCTCATAAAACTCAGACCAGGTCAAAGGAGGTGACGACGGTGGTCTACAAGCAACATGGGCCCTCCACCATAACTTCGCTGGGCCCTCCAACTGATAGGTAGTATAACCAACCCCGTGAGTCTCCAACAAACCCAAATGATGCAACATCTCCTCACAGGTAGTAATAAAGTCATGTGGATCCTGTCCAGAAGTACCAGCAAACCTCGGAGGTGCTAACCTCAAAAACCTACCCAACGCCTTCTGCTCTAACTCTGTCATAACTGGGCGAGGAGCAAGGGCCTGTGCAACAGATGAAACCGGAATGACCTCCGCACGAGGAGCCATAGTAGTCGGCTGCGCTCCTGAGCTCCTGAGCTCTGTGCACCCGGGCCATGCAAGGTTTAGAAAATAATGTCCGTAGGCCCGAAGCCCGAACCGTAGTAAAACATGTATAAAACCATTTTATATGCATGAAAATGGTATGATCAAACACAATAGCTGCCCAGCAGCTTACAATCAACCTATCGACCCTGCATAGGCCCACAGCTACTCAGCAAGCATAACCAGCCTAGAAGGATAATTCTATGCCCGGGACTCGCGGACATTCCCAAAATCCCACCTCCTATGTTCCAGAGTCAACAAGGCCTCACAGGACCACAAGGGTAAATAAAATATATCGGCAAATACTACAAGCAACGGAGGAACAAAAGTAGGCGGACATGAATAAAGCGGTCAAGGTCTGTGGTACCAACCTAATAAACCAACCCAAAGATGCCATTAATACAATTTTATCCTATATATGCGGAGTCTAGGGAAAAATAAACCGTAACCTACCTGTCGTCCGATGACAAGTTGCTAGAACGACGATGTCCACGCTTGAACCACTCCGAGAGACTCCGAAATGAAATCGAACTCGAAATTAGGCTTGAATAACTTGACGTCGATAATTGATTTTCTTTAAAAAAATTAATATAACCTCAACATTAAATTGGTTCCACCAATCCCCTTCTCTGTATACGTATGTATGTATATGGAGCAGCTATGTAACTTGATGTGTTTGAGAGAATTGAAATCATTCCCCAGTGCTCATGTTCAATAATTAATTACATAATGTGTAGCAAATATAAGTTAGGCAGCAACCATTTCAATGTTATGAAAATGTTAACATGCTGCCACCTTTAGCTAACACTTGCTGGCCACTCCCTCCACCTACACGTGGAGTGGAGGTGGCAATTACAAAGGACAAAAAGAAATTCTTATCCCGTTATTTATATATTCGGGTATTGCATAAATTCATGGTAAAATAAATATAGCTTTTTGAATATACCATAATTAATAGAAAATCATTTCAAATAAAACCTACTATATTATAATAATAAATTTCAACATAACTAAATTTACTATCTCCGTTAAAATATTACGATGTATAAAAACCTTATAAAATAAATACATATACAATTATATCGTATCAAAAATATTTTCTATAAACCTTTAAAATATTTTGAAAAGGTAATAATAATATAATTTTTCCCTTACCAAAAAATTTTTCTTACAACCCCTTTTTTTTTTTTTAAAATAATTATTTCTATCAATTCACGTAAGACGCCACGATTTTGATACTCAAGAACTCTCTCGGAATCCTCCCTTATGTTTCTCACTGTTTCGGAACTGAAATGGCGTTTTAAAACGTGAAGTTGAGGC